>WNGS01009202.1:1663541-1688854 GCA_020271785.1 Procambarus virginalis
TCCCTCCCCCCTCTGCATACGAGTTGTTGGGCGTCGGCCCTCCCTGGTTTGGATCCTTGTTCCTTGGTTCCGTTCATTTCCGTCTATCGTGGGTACTTTTCTCCGTTTGTACCCCCTTTCTCTGGGCGGGACTAATCCGTCATTAAGGGGGTCATGTTCCCCTATTATGGGGTTTCTGCATGACTTTTGGTTTCGGGTGTGACTGTGCCTTTCTAAGCCTTCGTGATATTGTTTGCTTCTGTGAGATTTCAAGGGTGCTGGAAGGTCTTCGATTCTTCCTGCATTATTGTAATGTCTGTCGTCTTCCAGTGAGACTTTCCACCGGTCCTTTTTGGACTCGTTGGTCCTCTTCTGGGCTTCCTGTTTTTTTTTTTATACCGTCTCGTTCTTTTGTCATTATTTCTTTTCTCTGTCTCTGTCTAGGCACTGCTAATATTTTGCGATTCTCCTTCTTGGCGCCCTCCCCACTGGGCAGGTTGTGCGGTTCGGACCTCATACATCCTACACTTGCGCTGTGGGAGTTTTTGTTGTAGACGGTGTATACAAGTGATCATGTTCCACATCCTTTTTTTCTCTGGTGCTTCGCCTCTCTCGCTCCTCTCGTCTCTCCAGTCCCTGCCCCATAGATGCTGGGGGTGTTCTGGGTTGCTGCTATGGGGAGGACGCTGCGTTTTTATTGCAATTGGGTGTGGGGCGCCCTCCTTCACCTCTACCCTACTATTCTCCTGCGGGTGCGGCTCTGCCCTTCTTCCTCTGGTGCTGCTCCTGGACTCCTCTCGGCTACGTTGTGTCATGCCACATTCGTGCCTACGTTTTGCAGGTGAGTTTATGCAGTCTGGCGTCTCTTTTGGCCAGGCCCTGGTTCATGGCTACGACTTTACGACCATAAGACCCAGGTGACTGCAGAGGGCCTATTTGCCCATACAAGGCAGTTCTGATTTCTACCAATCCGGTCCCACTCATATACATGATCATCACATGCTCGAGTCCATCAAGGGGCCTCCATCTTCGCCTTGTTTCGAGGTACAATGGTGAAGGTAAATGTTATGGGTAAATGTTACACTGGGTCGAGGTTATGTGGTAACATTTTGCTGTGGCTTGATACTGGGGTTCTGTTTGGTTTGGTTGTGGCATTTTGTTTGGCTCGGGCGTGTTTCTTCCTGGGCCTTCCTTGTTCGCCTGTATTTGCTACACGATGGGTCATGGCCCCGTTTTTCGTGGTCTTATCTGGGTCACTCTTTCCTTGCCCATCTTGCAGTGCCTGGCTTAGCCCTTCCTTATACATTGGATTCTCTGTGCTCACCTAGTTGTCCTTACCTAGCTGTGCTTGGGGTTGAGCTTTAGCTCTTTGGTCCCGCTTCTCGGCTGTCGTTCGCCTGACATGGAAATGGCCTCTGTGTTGTTGCACCTGTCCCTTTCGTTCCCGTTGCTGCCTATCTTCCTCGTTTCTTATCTTCCTTTTACGCTCGTGTCCCTCGCTGCTGGTGCTGGGGTTGTTCTTCTACTCCATATAGCTTGTTCTCCTGTATCCGCTGCAGGTCGACTGGCCTGCGGGGTAGTTGGATTGTTTTACGTGTCAGTTCTTCATACAGGGCTTGATGTCTGTGAGGAGCCCTGTACAAGTTAGTTTGCGTTTGTGTTGTGCTAAGTGTAAAGGGATGTAATAGATCTGATGTTACCTCGCCCCTCTCGTTACACCTTGTTGTGTGCTTTTGTATGTGCTTCTTGACACCTGCTGCTGCCTTGCTGTTACCTTGCAGTGTTTCCCATGGCTTGGCATCCCCACGGCACGGTCGTCGACAGGGCCTCCTCGTTACTGGTCTGGTCGCCCAGGATGTTTGACGCTGCTGTGTGCAGCCTGACATATTCCTTACAGCCTGGTTGTTCAGGTATCCTTTGGGGGTGTTGATCCAGTTCTCTCTTGGTCACTGTGAGGAGACGGCCTGTTTTCCCCTTCTGTCGTGGAGGCGTGTTGAACAGTCTCGGGCCTTTGATGTTGCTAGGGTTCTCTGAGTAGGGGGGCTCGGTTGGACTTTGTCCATGTTCTGTTCCCTGTTTTTGCACCGCCCCTGTGGTTTGATGATTCCCGGTTTGCTAGGTTTGGGTTCCTGTTTTCCTGGCTTACCCTGCCACTCGGCATTTCTCGGATTTTGTGGTGTCACTTCTCACAAGTCTCGCATCGGGCCCACAGTGTCTTCGATCTCAACGCGGGCTCGCTGGTATTGGGAAGTTCTGTACAGCAGATGTTCCTTCTCATTCCTTGCCGGCTTGGGTTCTGGTTCTGCTTGCTCGGTGGTCGCACCCGAGGTTTTCCCGCGGCTCTGCCTCTTCCTATACTCGATCGGTCCATGGTGGGGCTCGTTCAGTTCTGCCTCGAGTATCTCACCATCTGTTGGTGGTCAGATGGCTTCGTTCATGGAGTCCCACCTGCGTGCTTCGTCTTGACAGCGATGTGGGGTTTTCTTTGGTGGCCTTTCCTTTTTCTTTTTGTCCCTTCGTCGGTTCGCTATGTTTTCTTGGCGTGATCTGGCCCTTCTCTTGTGGAGGTTTGGGGGCCGTCATCTTGCCACATACTGTCGCCTTGTCTCGTGCGGCGCTGGCGGAGCTGCTCCGGGGTGCTTTGAGTTTAGAAGTTGCCTCGGCACCGCTTCGCGAGCAGTCTCTGGCATGGTTCACCTCCGACCTGCTCTTGCGCCGCTTGAGCCGATCTGGTTCTTGGATTGTGTGCTCTTTTCTCTTC
The DNA here is from genome assembly GCA_020271785.1 of Procambarus virginalis. Lineage (NCBI taxonomy): Eukaryota > Metazoa > Arthropoda > Malacostraca > Decapoda > Cambaridae > Procambarus > Procambarus virginalis. The sequence goes on from WNGS01009202.1 coordinate 1,666,282, forward strand.
TCCTTGGTTTGTGGTGGCCCCTTCGGTTCAGAGTTGTTTTCCGAGGCTCTTTTTTTTTTTTTTGGAGTTAGTCTCTGGGGTTGAGATGGTGTGCTTCATGCCCTCCTCCAGTGCTTGGGTTTTGGCTCTTTTGGTTTTTCTGATAAGTTTGTATCGTAGCATTAGCTATGGAATTCTATAGGCCTACCGGAGACCAGAACCTGCCCCCCCCATCCCCCTCAGAGGCAGAGAGAGTGGTGACATTTATTTTCACCACCTCACCAGGGAAGCAGCCAGAAAGTCAGCAAGTCAAAACAAACCATTGCTGGATTCAGTAGACCAAAGCCTTGAAACCCGGCAAAAAAATTTGCCCAAATATGTATAACAAATGATCAAATTCTCTGGGCACTAACGTGAGATGATTCGCCTGACTCCTCCCACTCATTTAGGAGGGACGGGGGGGAGGAGGGTCACGACATGTCCTGGTCAGATTAGTGTCCTACCAAGAATAGGTGGTCCTGGGTGTCCAGCTCAGCCTGGGTTTCATGTGCTGCTTGCTCAGTGTTCGAACCTGGGCATTTGTATGGGTCTCTGCCCCTCTGATGATCGCCCCCAGTGGTCTACTCTGCTGGTTTGACCTTCCCCTTCGGTCTTCTCAACTGGCATTTCTGCTGTATATATATACATCCTGAATTTACCTGGGAGCCACTAACATACTAATGGCAGATGAGGAGAGGAAGCCGGTGGCTTGTCATAGGTCCCCCCATTTGTCCTGATTTTTTTCAAGCTCGTTTTTAAATCTTGGCAGAGTTTTGGCATTTACTGTTTTGGCAGGTAGGTGGTTCCATGGGTTTATACCCCGTCGGTGAAAAAGTATCTCCTATTTTCAGTCCAACATTGAGGCTTGTTGAGCTTTTAACTGTTACTCCTTGTCTGCATTACATCTGACCTTTTGCAAAAGTTGTCCGGATCAACACCCTCCAAATTGTTCAGAATTTTGAACGTTTTTATGGGATCAGGCCTATCATGTTTGGTATGCAGTGTTGTTAGTCCTGTGTGTGTAGGCCTCAGTACTGAGTAACCAACCAAGGCTGGCATTTGCAACACGAGCTAACAGCACTGCTGTTCAGCTTCTGTCCACAGCATCACTTAAGTGACAAAATTCAAGTACTGCAATTATTTTGCGATCTGTGTATACTGTTCAGATATCAGTGAACACATTACTCTTTATGATGTTCACAGCACGAGGTAGACAGCCACCTAGCACTGTGCTACTGTTTGGCACTTCTAAGCATCTTGAAATGACAGCTTAAGTGCCTTTACAAAATTGTGGAAACTTATTCATTTTCAGGATTCAGTGATTAGGATTCTGATAATAGCAGCATTGTATAGAATTAGTAATGTGTGTTCTGTAGTATGTTGGGAGGAGGAATTTTGCTGAGTGAGGTAGCATCAATAGCTGATTAGCGAGTGTTGGTACAATGAAGTTTGGACTCGCCAGACCACCTTAATGGTTAATTATGGTGCACAAAAATGTAGATAAGTATATATAATGTGCGTATATAGTGTAATAACAGCAAAAACAGTACGTTTTATTGTTTAAAGAATACCATATTTAACTCATTAGTTAACTGAATATATCTCTGTGTACCAATATTCTACACATTCTTTGACACACATTATTGCACGATTGCTCACCTTGTTAACTGCACATAGGTAATTACTCTTAGCTAATTACAATGAAACATTAACGTGATGTATCAATGAGAAAATCAGCAGGAGCAATGAGGAGGATTCGAACCCGCTCACTTGGCCTTCCCAAGCTAGTGTTACAGACCACTGCACTACGACATGGCAAAAACAATGAAACCTGGGATAGCAGTGTGAGAGTACATAAAACTGGTGTTTTGAGTATTACATTCTTCCTAAGCCACTAACATGCATGACGTTTCAGGCACGTTCCTAATCTAACTAATAAGTGTTACCAGGAACATTGTAGCAGAATCTGAGAATAACCACAATATAAATAGATTGCATTGATTATACTGGTGAAGTTGCAAGTCTTGAGTACTAAAATTGGGGGAGTGGGTGGCACAAGATACAGTGTGAGTTTGGAGCACAAGGTACGAAATTGAGGATGGAATTAGGTACTGTACTTTATTGGTTTTACAGTATTTTTGAATAAAGAATTGGTTGGACAATTTTTTAATCCATTAAGGAGTGAGGTCCATAGACTGGATCGTTTTATTTGCATGGAGTGTTTGCACAGAATTGGTCTGACTCTAGGAATATCAGATATTTGTTTGTGGTATTTGATTATGGGTTCTATTACATGTATCAAGGAAGGTTTCAGATTTGGATTAGCATTTAGGAGCAAGGTTTTCTACATACAAATAGGACAAGAGAATGGGAAGAGTGAGTATATGTTAGGGATTTATGTTAGGCATGTTAGGGATTTAAACATAGGCTGTGGGTTGCCTGAAGACAGTTTGTTATAGGTCTGATAGCATAACTATGAGTGATAATGGGCTTGGGGTAATTTGCAGTGGTTACACCCCATGCACCGATACCGTATGTTAGATAAGGACAGATTAGCGAGTAGTATAATGAGAGGAGAGCAGAGTGGGGAACTTAATATCAGATTTTAGAGAGTATACCAACAGTTTTTGAGATTTTTGCTTATGTGTTGTATATGGGTGCTGAAGTTTAGTCACTTGTCTGTGTATAGGCCGAGGAACTTTCAATCATTGTTAATGCTAATGTTAACATTGTCAATCTTAAGTTGGATTTGATTCGACTATTTACTTCCCAATAAAATGCAGTAGGTCTTTTCTCTGTTCAGTGTTTGTTGGTTGACATCCACGAGTGGACATTTTTTTTTTAATTCGTTATTTACAATATTATTTAGTGTGTGTGGGTTGGGGGGTCTGAATAGATTCAGGTAGTATCGTCAGCAAACAGTATAGGTTTAAAAACGTCCCAAACATTTTGCAAATCATTGAAGTATATGCGAAGTAGGAGAGGTCCTAAGATGCTCCCCTGTGGCACTCCTAGAGTAGTGGTAGAGTGACGGAGGCCATGTCATTGATGGCTACATATTGGTATCTGTCATTAATATGTTCTGTCACATCTTATATTTAATGTTAAGGGTACTACTGTATTGTATTTTTCAGGAAAACTGTTAGGTACAGCGGTTGGATCTGAGATGCGGGAAGCTCTAGGAGACAGGGCAACCTTCAGGTTGTTGGCTGGTACAGCCCTGACATTTACCCTCGTCTATTGCCTCGCCTTCTGCACCCTCAGAAGACATACCAACAAGACCTTCGCCCTGAAGGCCTCTCCACCCACAAAAACCCTTTCATGTAAGACCCCTCTCACTAACGTAGAGCAACACGCCACTAAACATGGGGTTGATAATACTGTGTGCGGGGTGGATGATTTGGGCGGGGTGAGTGGGGTGTTGGGGGTGAGTAAGGTGCTGGGGGGTGAGTAGGGTGTTGGGGGTGAGTAAGGTGCTGGGGGTGAGTAGGGTGTTGGGGGTGAGTAAGGTGCTGCGGGGTGAGTAGGGTGTTGGGGGTGAGTAAGGTGTTGGGGGTGAGTAAGGTGCTGCGGGGTGAGTAGGGTGTTGGGGGTGAGTAAGGTGTTGGGGGTGAGTAAGGTGCTGCGGGGTGAGTAGGGTGTTGGGGGTGAGTAAGGTGCTGCGGGGTGAGTAAGGTGCTGCGGGGTGAGTAGGGTGTTGGGGGTGAGTAAGGTGTTGGGGGTGAGTAAGGTGCTGTGGGGTGAGTAGGGTGTTGGGGGTGAGTAAGGTGCTGCGGGGTGAGTAGGGTGTTGGGGGTGAGTAAGGTGTTGGGGGTGAGTAAGGTGCTGCGGGGTAAGGTGCTGCGGGGTGAGTAGGGTGTTGGGGGTGAGTAAGGTGTTGGGGGTGAGTAAGGTGCTGGAGAGGTGGTCAGATTGGGTTATGGGAGTGAGTCGAACAAGGTGTTATGAATTTGAGCAAGATGTTGGCAAAATTATTTGGATGTTAAGGGAAAATAAGCATGATGTTAAGGGGGGGGGGCCAGACACGATCACTATGACATCTTGTATTATATTACCTAAGATAACTAAACCGAGAATAACTGAAATGACAGTCTCCATCCTGATCACATCAGGACTAAGTAAATCTCTGCAGAAAACTCTGGAATAATCACCGATAGCTCAACTGACCACTACCCTACATTTCTTTGAACTTGCACAGGCTAGTTCAAAAGCACCTTTGAACAAGCGCCTGACAGCTGAGTGGACAGCGCTTCGGATTCGTAGTCCTGAGGTTCCAGACATCTTCTGTTCTGATGCCCAGGTGTTTAGGGAGGCACTCTCTCTCACCCCGTAGAACTGTAATCCGACTTTGTCGAGTGAGGGGACGCTTTTATTGTCAATCCTCGCCTTCATTGCTGAACCCGATCTCGACGGACTGACTGTTCTTAAGGTGGCGATTGAGGGGTGTATACTCGCGATTCGCCCCTGAAGGTGCCCCTGTCTTGTCGGGTGTCCTATCCTCTAATTGCGGCTCCATGGTGTTTATAGGGGCTTATTTGTGCATGAAATTCTTACCTGCTCATTTTTTTGCTGCTGAATGATCCCCCCTATAACTTCCCAGACTCGTGGGATGGGGAACCAAGCCCCCGAGTCAGACTGTGTTGGAAGACCGGGCTCTGTAGCCCCTGCTCCATTGGACCAAAACCAAGCTACTCCTTTGACCCTCTTAATTACCCCTCTCAACTCCCCTCCCTCCTCTATGGTAGGGTTGAGCCCCAAGCCCCTCCAGTGATGACCATCTCATCACCTGGAGTGGCTCCTCTCATTGAGACAACTGCGCCTTTTACCTCCCATCTTACTGAGGATGCTCGGCGCCGACCCCCCCCCCCCTTGCCCCCCCCCCCCACACACAGACGCACTCGCACAATTCCTTCCAGTGCTAATACGTTCCACGTGTTGTTTGATTCTGCTACGAAGACTAAATACTTTGATCTCAACCATCTGTATTCTACACGGCCTGATGATTTCTTCCTCTATAAACACCTCATTGATTCAGTGGATACCTCTGTAAATTTGAACCCCAGCCATACTGGTACACGTGTCATTGTTGCTACTCCTCAGGATGCAGCTGCCTGCTTAGCCGCATTGTCCAGCATTGGGGAGACCCCTGTTAAGATTTCTAAAAATGCCCAGTTAAATGCCAGTATTGGCACTGTACTCCTCCCGCACTATGTTGCGACTGGTGTTAGGGACCTGAAAGACTGCCACGATGATATTAAACATATCCTTGAGGCCCAAGGCCATTCTGTTATCATGACTGATACGTTCACTCGACCCTTTCATGGTCGTCATCAGCTTCTTTGAGTTGTGAAGATCACTTTTGATAGTAGGACCCTTCTGCCTTCTATAATTCTTGCTAGTGTCAGATGCTCTGGTCAGGAGTATCTAGATTTTGCAATAGGTGTTGTAACTTTGGGCATGGTGCCCTCAATTTGCACAAGTGCAGTGTGTCTATGCCCCATGTGTGGGGCCTCGGATCACTCTAAGACGGAGTGCTCTTCTTCCTAGACTCACTGCATCAATTGCGGGGACGCCCACCCTACCTACTCCCGTGCATGCGCACTACAAATTTGAGGAAGCCATTCTCAACTTGAAGCACCACAATAGTTTTTCCCTGTCATTCCCTGAGGCGAGACGCCTAGTCCGCTGTCTGCCCTCTTTCGCTAGTGTATCTTACGTTCGTGTGTCATGTTCTCCCTCTCCTCGTCCTTACCTCCTTTCTCAGTCTCACAACCGTTTCCGGGCCTTGGATCCGGACACACCCACAACCACCTCACCTGCTCCTTTATGTTCTGAACCAGAAGGTCTTCCTCCTGGTTCTCCATCTGGTGTTTCCTTCCTTCCTTCCCAATCTGCGGTGTCTTCTTTCCCATCTCCCCCTGATTCTTCTTCCCAGCCCTTCCCCCTGTCTTTTGGCCCTCCACGCCGCCTGTTTGTCCAGGCTGATGTCCATCATCGTCCCAGTATTCTTCATGTTGATCGCTCCCGTTCTCCTTCTCCTGTTGAGACTATGGAGGTCCAGTATGTTACTGCTGGTACACCTGTCTCTTTAAGTAAAAAACGTAAGCCTGGTTCCTCTTCTTCTTCCTCCCCGGCAGGTAACAAGGCGTCACTTTCTTCTCCACCCTCTGACTCCGACTCTATCATTGCGTCCCCTTCCATTTCGGTGGTCGAGCCCCCGTGTCTCGGCTATGGAGGTTCCTTTACCCCTTGATTCTCTATCGGTTGCTGCTCTTGCTGAGGTGCGCTCTCCCACTTTCTGCCCCCCCCCTTCCCCTGATTTCCCTGACCACCCCTCTCTATTGCCTCCTCCAGCTCCGGACCTTGTCCATCTCCTCTGGTCCGTCGTCCCACTCCCTTGACTCCACACGTCATTGCTAAATTTACCCATGCCCCCTAACCCTGATTTCATCCCGCCAAACCACACCGAACTACGACGTGGTACAACGTTCGAGCAAGTTTTTAACGCCTCCTAACCAGTTTAACAACCAATATAGCAAGTTGGAACAACGTTCTAATTCGTCACAACACGTTAAGCCAATGTAACAACTTTATTACAAGTTGTAACAAGCGGAAAATAGAGACAGTTTTCGTTTGTGTTCCAGGGCTGATCCTGATCTTATGTAGTATACTGTTTCTAGCCTTTGTTTCTTCATTGTCTCTGTTGCTGTCCTCTCTCCTTTTGACAATGTCTATTCTTTAATGGAATATTCGTGGATTTTATGCCAACTTTCTGAACTCCAACTTCTGATTACACAGTTTTCACCGCTTTGTGTTTGTCTCCAGGAGCAGATGCTTGGTGCTCGTCCTGGTCACTTTCGTGGTTTTGCTTTTTCCCTCCCCTTCCAGCTTCGGCTGGAGCCCCATAACTCTACTGCTTTCTTGAGTCGTACTGATGTTTCCTTCGTCTCCCTACTTTTTCCGTCGCCTATCCAGTGTTCTGAAATTCAAGTGCTTGAATTTCACTCTTCATCCGGGCGGCGTGTTTCGGGACCTCACTAAGTAGTCAGGGTCAATAAGGTTAAGGTGAAGTAGGGTAACATCAGTCCAGTAACGAACTGTTGCAGCCTCTATGTACCATGTCAATTTGCCATCCCGTAAGTCGTTTTCGCGGTTTAGGTTCCATTCCCGAGTCGCGACATGCTTCTGTGTAGGAGTAAATTGAAGATCGCGAGCAGCATTGAGATACAACGCCGATTGTTCAACAGGACCTGCAGGTACTGGAGGGTCGTCGTCTTTCATGGAGAGGGCTACAACCTTTACCGGAAAAGATGTAGGTTCCTTAGGAGCAGTAGGAGCGTCGTCTGGTGTGGAGAGAACTACAGCCTCTACTAGGTCAGATGTAGGGCAGCTGGAGAAACGGGTGGAGTAGCATCGGACAGTAGATCTGAAAGTATGTCAGCGTTTACAGTGATGTCAGGGTCAGGAGCTGGAGTAGAACCTGAAGCAGAGGTGGGGAAGACTTCATTGGGTATGGTAAAGGTCGGGAGACCGTTCGCAGTTCTTTTGCAGAAAAATTTGGTAATTGTGGATTTATTGGAGTTGCTTTTAATGTGCCAGTCATACTCCCATTCTGTTGCAACATAGTTCTTCTTTGTGCTTTTTGTGATAATGTGTCTTATGGAGTATCTGGTGTCAAGGTGAGACACATCATATGCATAGCAGATAGTTAATGAAGTGTGATGAGTAGGATCAGGAATGTCGTTGATGTGTAGGATGTAAAGTGTCTGAGCAAGAACAGATCCTTGGGGAACACCGGCATGTAAGTTGTAGTAGTCTGAGGGTCGTCGGAGGATCTTAATCCTCATTGTCCTATTGTCTAAGTAGTTAGAAAGTGGTTTAGCGTTGATGAGAGGAAGATTAAAGTTATTTGCACAGTTTTAATTTGAAGCCGTCGTGCCAAACAGTGTCAGAGGCCTTCTCAACGTCTTTAGTGATGAGTGTAGTCTAAAGTCTTTGGTGATGGTTGATGCTGATGTAATTTGTCATGATACTTAAGGCGTCGTGTGTGGACCAGTCAGGCCAGAAGCCAAACTGTTTATTAGTGAGTAAGTCACTGTCTTTAGGGTGTCTTTTAAGTCTCATCTTGACCAGCCTTTCAAATGCTTTGCCAAGTGTGTCTAGAAGACTTATGGGTCTGAAACTTGTTTGGGTCAGTGTGAGATTTTCCAGGTTTTGAATGAGAACAACGGTGACAAATTTGAAGGGAGAGGAAAATAACGTAGGCAAGGGAGTCGTTGAATAAGTTAGTGATGGCAGCAATGATGTAGTCAGCAAGTTGCCGAAGGAGGGTATGGCCAATGCCAGATGCACCAGAGGCTCTGCGACGAGAGCCCATGAGAGCTGTCTTGACATCAGCTGGAGTTAGGGGGAGTCTGAAGTTTAGTGCATGAGTTAAGATTATCAAGGTGGTGGGGTGAGGTCATCAGGTGTAGGTTTCATTTTGAAGACTGAGTACACACACAAAACAAACTACTTCAATGTTTGGAAGGGCAGTTGGTTCAGGAGGATGTGGATGAAAAATGTGTTCCCAATGATGTTTGAAAACTGTAAGTACTTCATCTGATTCAGTGATTTTTGTTGTTCTGTAGAAGGTATTTAAATGTAGTATGGGTTGACCCTTATAGGCGTTTCATTTGTTTCCAGAATTTTTGAGGTGTCAAGTTTTCTGTGTTGTTCTGCTTAGTCAATGAGGTATTTTCAAGTTTTTTGTGGTCTTATGAATGAATAAATAAATAAATATATAATTTTTAGTAAAGAAAAGTACATAGTTGATTTACAAATAATGTTGGATTTATAGATAGAGTTAGTACATACAATACCTAAAGCCACTATAGTACGCATAGCGTTTCTTGGCTGTTGAGGATGTGTTTTTTGTCTTGTGAGGTCCCAGAGTACTTGTCCATGGCGATGTATGTTGTGTGAGAAGCGAGCACGATAACAAGCTAAGAGGCGTTTAGTGCAAATTGAAGGAAGGGACGGGAACTATCAGGGGGAAAGTGCCAAGCCATTACGACTATATAGCAATTGAAGTGTGGTTTGAGCATTGTTTTGGGAATGGAGATGTTTGCTGCATGGATGATGGCGTCTTGTATATTGTGTGCTTGAATATCAATGTCAGTGTGATGTTTGTTGCTATTTGTCAGATATAAAATCTGACACTGTATGTCTAATAGAGAAATATGCCCGCACATTGAATTGGGTAATCTTTAAGAATGTTGGGAGCCGAAAAAGTTGCTGGTGGGATTTTGTGCGTGTACAGGACGAAGGAGGACAGCTTGATTCAAGTTCTGCGGCAAATCGTCCAAGGTTTGTGACTGGAGCGAGGTAGGTACGAGAAGTGGGAGATGTACAATGAGTTGTGGAGCGGCCTCGTTGCGAGAGACGATGGGAAACATTCGGAATAACTGAAGCAGATGGGGGACGAAGAGTGTCAGAAGGCAGGTTGACAGAGACCAAGAGGGAAGTATTAGAAGTTGTAGTATTTGAAGTGAGAGTGGCAAGTAGAGGGGACGTTGATGGGAGAGGAAGAAGTAGGGAGTACTTGGGACTTGGGTAGGCCGGTTTGGGATAGTTCAGGGTCTTCAGTCTGGTCAGTGGTTCCGTTTTCTGTATCAGTCGGGATTGGGCTGGTTGGAGGTTCTGGAGGAACTACAGTATTCTCAGCAGCTGAAGCCATGCTATTTTGTTGAGTGTGGACTTTAGGTGAGAATGGAACAGAGCGTAAGAGCTGAGGAGGAGGAGGAGGGACAGATATGCAAGGAAGATCATTGTGAGAGAGAGAAGAGGGAAGATAGTCAGCAAAGTCCCGCCCATCATCCTTGGCCTTCAGATATGTATTTTGTACACAAGCGGTGACTCGTTCATATGAGAGGTTTTGAAGAGGAGTATAAGAGGAGGTGGTGGGTGAGGGAAGAGAGGTGGAGAGGGATGAGTCTGATGTGCAGTCGTAGGGTGGTGATGTTATTTGATGATGGAATGGGTTTTGGGAGGTTGATGTAGAATGAGGTTGTGCGTGGGTGCGAGGTTTGTTAGTACGAAGAGATTTCAGAGTCTGTTTCCTCAGAGGGCAAGATTTATTTATGGCTGAATGAGCACCTTGGCAATTGGTGCATTTTAATGTCGGGGCCCTGGCACCGAGTCCAAAAATGGCCTTCAAAGCTTGGGATTGTTTGATATAGAGCAAATTTGTGGAAGTTTGCATTTGCGGGTTTCATGAGTATATTTGCAGTATTTGAAGCATTGAAGCCATGGAAGATATTCAACTGGACTGATGAGGTAGGGAGGAGTGCTATTGTTAAGGTTTTTGATATCCTGATGCAAGATGGCTTTAGCAGGGGAAGAACATTGAATTTTAGTGTTTGGTATTAGGCACAGGGTATATTTCCTCATCATAAATGGCATTCCTAGTAGAAATGTCCTGAGAGAGATATTGGTGTTTTGAAGTTCAGAAAGAACAGCGTTATCGACATTATGTACAAGACCAGATCATTTTGCTTTTTGTGCAACAGTGAGCACGGGAAAAGCTTGGGCGAGTTTTCTACGAACAGGTTCCTGAAAACAGACAAAAATATGGTCTTCAGAGGCAAGGAAAAATTTAAAACTGTTGGTGTTGGCATATTTGACATGAGAAGTGGCAGGAGAACCATGACATTGTAGAAAGTAGTGGTGCAGTCAATAGTGTCAATGGGTGTAGTTCCAGTGTATTTCATCCGCAGACAGTGAACCATTGACTCACTTTCTGCAAACAGTCCCGTGTTTTGTAGCCAATCACTGCGTGAATCTATTAAATTCAGTGATGGGGGGGGTGAGTGTGTAGGCCAGGTCTAGGACCTGACCTGAGGCTCTTGCTACGAACAAACCCAGGAAGATTGCGAACCCCTAGTTATGGTGGACTCGCACGATCACCAGATTCCACATCTGGCTCGGCAGTGTCAGAAACGGAAGAAATTTAGGGGAGGAGAAAGAATGCACCTATGCCATGACGCAGCTGCAAAAGGTGAACTGCCGACTTCTCACCTGGGCCTGTTCTGGCTTGAAGCGGGGCTGTTCACCTAAATGTAGTCCGGCCTAGACACAAGCACATTAGACAATACATGAAGATGGTGCTAGGAAGATGTCACTGCTTAGGACGAGTGTTGGCTGGGAAGCGCCTGAGTCTGCTCCGGTACTTGTGTAGGTTGGAAATGAACTTGCTTGCGCCAAAATGCTCGTTGAAGCTGTAGAACACAGCGGCTGTTGAACAGAGAGACGTGGTTGGCTTTCTATACAGCTGGCGAGCCCAAGATCCTCAACTCAATCAAGAAAGAGTCCAAAAGATGTCAGGAACGTTGGTGAAGTAGGTGTAACGGGGGGGGGGGAGGAGATAAATGTGATAAAAGTCAAGTAAAGCAAAGTAAAGGTAGAAGGAGGAGAGGAGGAAAGAGGGATGAAGGATGGGTGGATAGAACATGGGGGAGGTTGAGGCAGGAACTGAGGTAGAGAGAGGCGAGTGGGAATAGAAAACGGGCAGCGAACGGAGAGAGGCAGGAGGGAGAGAATGAAGGAGGAAGAGTAGTGATGTAGGAGGAATAAGAAGAGTAAGGAGAGTAGACTGATTGTTATTCTATCTATGATATCTCTACGATGTTATACTATACTGATATTCCGAGGTGTTGTGATGCTTGCTGCCACCACCTGTCAGTGGTGTTCTCATGCTTGCTGCCACCACCTGTCAGTGGTGTTCTCATGCTTGCTGCCACCACCTGTCATTGAAAACTAAATCTTAATTTATTTTATTTAAACAATGCGACAGGAACACTGCTTAATTTAGTTATCTCTCACGTGTTCATCTAGTTATCTCTCTGGCCTTAACTCTCACTTGAGGGGACATTGATTCAAAAAGAGCACTAAACAAAAGCCATGCTTGTTCTTCTACACATAGAAATTTATTAACAAATTATTTCAATTTCCAGCAATTGATATTTAACACTTTGACATTCTATTATTTAACACAATATTTACCAATTGAAAGGGGGGGATCACCCACTCCATACACGCCACACCATACACGCCCACACCATACACGCCCACACCATACACGCCCACACCATACACGCCCACACCATACACGCCCACACCATACACGCCCACACCATACACGCCCACACCATACACGCCCACACCATACATGGCTAAATGGTTCAGCTCGTCACCACTAAGACACCCAATCAAGATAATGCATTACTGACACTCTTACCTCACTAACAAGTTCACCCAGGGGTGGGTGATGGCTAATCACCCGCCTGGATGGAGGAGCTGGTTGGATGTACTCTCCCTTGCAAAGGTTCCACTCTCACTACTCAACCACCTCTCTGGCCGAGCCAGAGGTGGGTACTCTCCCAAGCCACTACAACGGGCTCTTTGTTAAGTACTGCCATGTCAGCGGATTGAAGCTAGTCAACACCTCCCCTCATACCATCTCGCACCACCCCAACATGTACATACGCATACATACACACACCCACCCACAATTACAACTCACAATTATACATGAAAGAGTGCAAAATACTTGCACTGTTACATAGGTATGCGCAGCGCTCAAGCAGCTGGCCGCCTAAGTCACACTGCGAGGGAGATGACTCGCTGAGATGCAAGAGTGACTTCCTCTTGCAACGTTGCCGACGAAAGATGTTCCCAGCCATATTGGTGTTTCCTTAAATGAGCGTACGGATGCTGCCGCTAAAGAAGCTATCCTCACTTGTCCCATTTCCCGTAAAAGTGTTCCTTATTTCGACTTCTACCCAGTTATTCATTCCTCAATCCGTGCCCATTGGCAGGGTCGTTGGTCCTGCCAACGGGCACAGTTGGTTCTGTTACTGGTAACTAATTGCATTCTCTTAAGGTTAGTGTGTCCTCATGTCCTTCCTCCTACCACTGTAACCGGTGGTGGGGGAAACGGCTCTGGCGAGGTTGCGTATTGGCCATACATGCTTAACTTAGTCACCTAATGGAGCACCGCACTGCTCCATATTGTCCAAACTGTATTGTCCCTCTTACAGTCGTGCATATCCTTGTTGAATGTCCTGACTTCCGAGACGTGCGTGCATTTCGCTTCCAGATCGTCCCTCGCGGCCACCTGTTCCTCGATAGAATCCTTGGTGAATTGGATACCTTTGATATGGTTCTCCTTATGCGCTTTTGTTCTCGTATTGACATCCTTAGTGATATTTAGCGCCTTTTGAATATCCCGCACATTGATGGTGCTACATGGCCTTCCCAGCTTGGTGCCTTCTTTTGATAATTACTTACTTAGACTTGGCTATAAGTATCTCTGAAATCTATCTAACCGGTTTTAACCGGTTAGTTAGATTAGGTTAGGTTAGTATCTAACCGGTTTTAATTATCTGATGATGTAGACCTAACCAAATGTAAACTGTGTCTACTAAATTATTCGCACACCTTCCGTCACTATGTGATGGAGTGTCAGAAGATACGTGAATTCAAAGACAATTTTACAACAAATGTTCAAGATATGTGTGAATATTTAATTCAAAATGATCTGCTACCCAAAATTTTAGCCAAATATCTCCACTTTGCTAACTGTAGGTAGTAACTAAGTGATTGTAACCTATCCACTGCTGCAGGAGGCGGTGTGCAGAATAAACATCAATTATGACACTAGCTCTCCGCATATGTCAGTTGTTTAATTTAGAAACTGTACTTGTGATCGGTCTCGAGCCCATTGTTAATGTGACGATGTGCACTGAATGTTGTAAATTATTTATCTAAATGAATTTTAGTGTTCGGCCCCTGAGCCCATTATGTGCCTCTGTAACAGTTTCCACTACCGCCCACAGGATGGGTATGGGGTGCATAATAAATGAACTAAAAAAGAAAAAACTTGTATACAATTTTAAAATTGGTAAATATGTACTGTTAAAACAACTGCTGTTTATAAATGTCTTGTGTAATTGTCAATTATTTTAAAAACTTTCAACATTAAAAAAAAATTGCCATTCTCATTTAATTTTAAGTTTTACTTATAACAAGTGTTCATTTCTCTGAATCATTTGTTAACGTTATACCCGCCTTAATGATGTATATCAATTCTTAAATTTTTGGAGCAATGTATATATGAGCTTATTGTTTAGTATTTGTCTACCTCATCTTATCTTTAAACAGCCTAACTGAATTATTATACATTATGCCTGAAATGCTCTATGTATTCATGTATTATTAATTATACATGCTTTGTAAGAATGATTAAAAACTGTCATATTTTTTTGTATATTTCTTAAATAAAAATTATGATTATGTATTTTTTTATCATAAGAAGGGTTTTGGGTGGTGGGGAAGGGACAAGTAGGATTGTGGTGAGAAGTAAAGTGCTATAGTGAAGGCACGCTAGTACTGAACTTCAAGGATAATATCTTAACATTTTCATACGTTTTACACAAACTCTTTTAGCTCATTCCTTCCCTCCATTCCATCCCAAATCCTGACCCCTTCCAAGTATGCTATATAGTCGTCATGGCTTGACGCTTGCATCTGATAGTTCCTTTCCCTTCAGGTGTCATCTTTCATTTGTTCATAAAATAATGTATCTTTTAATATTTGTACAGTATACCATCAGTTTCATGAGAGCAAGAAAACATAAGAACTGTATGTTCTAGTCCATTCACCTTCTAGTGTGTGGTCTGGTCAACATACTTTAGTCACGTTGTGACTCACCGCCTGCATAAGAACTGTATATTGTGGGGTTTGTCCCTTTGTTAACTGGTCACTCAGTCTGTGCAGTAATGTTATCTCTGTCATGTGTTAACCTTTCATCATTAAATGGCCCCGCTAAGTCAGTCATACATCATGATGCGCATGAAAAAGTTCACAAAATAAACATTTAAATGAAATCATATTTGGCCATTAGTGCAGAGGTAAATGTAGATAGCAACTGGAGGAGTTTAATGATTAAGGAATAAAGCTTTCTTAACTGTCTTAGTGACGTGTGGAGGACTTTTTAAAGATTATATTGTAGCTGTCTACAGTTATCAAAACTGCTGAATAAACTTGAAAACTTTAACAAGGTTTTATGCCAATTTTATGACAATTTTTTACTTATAATATTTTATTATGAACCACAATGTGCATGTATAAAAATACAGTACACTGAATATTCATTTCAGAGTTATTGCTCTCCTGGGCTCTCAAAGCTAAGATTTTGATAGATCCTTTGGACAGCATCATTATAAATTTACAGTTTTAGTAGGACCCAAAAGATGAGACCATCTGTGTTGTAATTGATGATAAAAGGGCATCCATCACTGAGTGAATACTGTACATCAGTATTCACACTAGAGACTAGACAACATCCCCAGTACCCACACAAATGTTTGAAACAAGTGAAAAGAACGAATTAATGGATATTTCCATAACGTGCAGTATGAA
Source organism: Procambarus virginalis (assembly GCA_020271785.1). Classification (NCBI taxonomy): domain Eukaryota; kingdom Metazoa; phylum Arthropoda; class Malacostraca; order Decapoda; family Cambaridae; genus Procambarus; species Procambarus virginalis. The sequence continues at coordinate 1,681,762 of WNGS01009202.1, forward strand.
ACTGAGCACGAGTTCAAGCTCGATGGGTAACTTAAAGGAAGATGAGATCAGACAGTACATGGGATGAATTAGGGAAAAGAAAAACGCTTAATTTATTTTTATTTTATTTATTTTTATTTTTTGTTATATATTTATTATTATTTTTCAGTATATTTCAGTGAAAGATGCTACTTCTCCCACTCTGCCAATTAACATTTGGCGTTCCGCAGGGTAGAATACTTGATCCACTCCTCTTTCTCATATATATTAATGATCTTCCAAATACTACCCAACATTTAAAGCCTATTATTCTATTTGCTGATGATACAACCTTCATTTTCTCACATACTAACACACTTATTTTTAACGACACGGTGAATACTGAACTAAAGTCCAGCTGTGGTTGACTGCTAACATATTTACCCATAATATCGACAAGACTTTTTACATTTTGTTTGCAACAAGTCCAACAATCAAATTGATATAAGAATGGTCAATACCCGAACTGCAACCAGAGTAGATGGGAAGTTCCTTGGTGTTCACATTAACAAACTAAATTTCCATTGACATATAAGATATTACTAAGAAAATTTCTAAAACAGTAGTCATTCTTTCCAAAGTCAGATACTATCTTCCTCACCCCTGTCCTAGTTACTCTATTATTCACTCATTTATTCGTATCTCACCTATGGTATCTGTGCCTGAGAATCCTTAATTACTCGTCAAAATCAGTAATTAGAAGAACAACAAATTGCAGTCCCAGACACTACTCTGCTCCCTTACTGAAATCTTTGAACATAGTAAATATAGTTTCTGCACGTACTCTCAAGTGTTCTCTATATCTATAAAACTATGAATTGAAATGCCACTCCTGGGCTTAACCGCTTCCTAGAAGGCTGTAATAGAACTCACGGTCACCACACGAGGAACAAATATATCTTTGATATTCCTAGAGACTCGACCAAAGCAGAAATACTATGCAGCTCAAGGGGTCTCAGATTGTGGAATGACCTCTCAAATGTATTTAAAAGATGTACGTCTCCCAACCTGTTTAAAAGAGACTAAGAAATTTACTTAAATGTAATTAATATCATATACCATCATGTAACTAATTTTCCTCACGTTTTCCCTATAGTTTCAAGTTGTTATTGTGTTAATCTTATCTTAAATTTGATTTAATAATAATTTTTTTTCATTAATCTAATTTTTATTATCATTTAATTTTTGCCTTTGCTTTAAATTTTGTCATTTCATTTTTAAAGTGTTTAATTATGTCCTTTTTTAAGCTTGTTTATTTTTAAGTGTTGGCCCATTAAACGTAAATTATATTTTATTACTCTGTTATGTTATGTTCCAGTTCCCTTTCTAAATTATTCCTGACTATTTCCGTTTTGTTATTAATGTAAATAAACAACTGTACTGTTGCTAGAACTACCTAAGCCATAATGTAAGTCTGTGCCTATCATCATTACTTTATTGTATCCACTTGTTATTGTTCGTGAACTTTTTCCATTTTTGTTAGCTTACTTCTCTCTTAGTATTAACACTTAACCCCTTCACACCTTTAAGTAATTTGTTTTCCAAATTAGTTCAAGTTTAGCGGGAAACTCTTTACTCAGGATTTTATATATACATATATATACATATATATGACTGAAAAAGTAAGATTAAAAATTCTAACACGAATTTTCTCAATATTTCTTATGTTTCTTTTCAAGAGGAGTGTCGTTAACGCTTATGTCGACCGTGCTCTCAGTCACAGCTCAGAATGGAAGCAAGTCGATGAAGAACTCTGTAGGGTAAGGCAGGTCCTAATCAACAACGGCTTCTCCAATGGTTTCGTTGAAGACATCATAAGAAGGAAGGTGAAACGCCATGCAACCTCTGAAGAGAGAACTAACACAACACCTATACCCCCTATTAGACTATTTTACAGGAACTTCTTTTCCACAGCTCTCAAAACGAAGGAAAGGGTCCTGAAAGATATTGTTAATAGAAACGTTATCCCTACAGACAAAAATCAGAAGATTCAACTGACGATTTACTATAAAACCAAAAAAACAGCCAGCCTACCTATGAGAAACTCTCCAGACACAAAGCAGAACGCTTTAAAAGAGACCAACGTCGTCTATGCCTTCAAATGCCCACTTGGGGACTGTAAGCCTCAAAGAACTCAGCATATAGGCAAGACAACAACATATCTTTCCAGGCGATTAACAATGCATAAGCAACAGGGCTCCATTAAGGAACATATAATCTCTTCCCACAACCAGACCATCACCAGAGAAATCTTAGCAAACAACACAAAAATCATCGATAGATACAGCGATAGCAGGCGGCTTGACATCTGCGAGGCACTACACATCAAGAAGTCAACACCAGCAATCAACAGCCAATTAATGCACAACTATATTCTACCCACTTCAAGACTCCGCTCCAATATAGAAGCATCAAGAAATATGGGCCAATAGGCCCTCTGCAGTTACTTCCATTCTTACCTTCAATTTACCCAATTAATACCCATTGTTTCGTGTTCTGTCCTGTGTTGAAAGTTTTGTTCACCTCATCCAAAACTGTTGTAACATATCACCTCACCCAAAATGCGGGTATAAAATGAAAGCTGTTTAAATCATAGCATAAGTAAGAACTCTGTTTAGTGTTTGCAGGTTATAGTTGTGTGTGTGTAAACTAAAAGTCTTTGAAAATGTAATAAGTTATTACGAAATGCGTTCGTGTCGCGTCAGACTAGAAATAAAAATGAATTTTGGAGAATTGATTTTTCAATTACCATCAACAGTGAAAAGAAACATAAGAAATATTGAGAAAATTCGTGTTAGAATTATTAATCTCACTTTTTCGGTCATATTTAATAATTACATATATATAATATATATATATATATATATATTATATATATATATATATATATATATATATATATATATATATATTATATATATATATATATAATATATATATATATATATATAATGTCGTACCTAGTAGCCAGAATGCACTTCTCAGCCTACTATGCAAGGCCCGATTTGCCTAATAGGCCAAGTTTTCATGAATTAATTGTTTTTCGACTACCTAACCTACCTAACCTAACCTAACTTTTTCGGCTACCTAACCTAACCTATAAAGATAGGTTAGGTTAGGTTAGGTAGGGTTGGTTAGGTTCGGTCATATATCTACATTAATTTTAACTCCAATAAAAAAAAATTGACCTCATACATAATGAAATGGGTAGCTTTATCAATTCATAAGAAAAATTAGAGAAAATATATTAATTCAGGAAAACTTGGCTTATTAGGCAAATCGGGCCTTGCATAGTAGGCCAAAAGTGAGTTCTGGCTACTAGGTACGACATATATATATATATTATATATATATATATATATATATATATATATATATAATATATATATATATATATATATATATATATAAATGTCGTACCTAGTAGCCAGAACGCACTTATCAGCCTACTATGCAAGGCCCGATTTGCCTAATAAGCCAAGTTTTACTGAATTAATATATTTTCTCTAATTTTTTCTTATGAATGATAAAGCTACCCATTTCATTATCTATGAGGTCAATTTTTTTTTATTGGAGTTAAAATTAACGTAGATATATGACCGAACCTAACCAACCCTACCTAACCTAACCTATCTTTATAGGTTAGGTTAGGTTAGGTAGCCGAAAAAGTTAGGTTAGGTTAGGTTAGGTTAGGTAGGTTAGGTAGTCGAAAAACAATTAATTCATGAAAACTTGGCCTATTAGGCAAATCGGGCCTTGCATAGTAGGCTGACAAGTGCGTTCTGGCTACTAGGTACGACATATATATATATAGTACCTAGTAGCCAGAACGAACTTCTCGGCCTACTATGCAAGGCCCGATTTGCCTAATAGACCGAGTGATTTCTCTATTTTCAATCAATTGTTCCAATTGGTTTATTTATATAATATTCTTATATTATATTAGGAACATAAATAATTTATTAGTTATGTTAGTTTAGGCTAGGTTAAGATAGGTTAGGTTAGGTAGGGTTGGTTAGGTTCGGTCATTTTATATTAGTTATAACTCAAATTTGAAAAAAATTACTCATACATAATGAAATTGATAGTTTTATCATTTCATAAGAAAAAAATTAGAAAAATATTGAAATTCAGGAAACTTGGCTTATTAGGCAAATCGGGCCTTGCATAGTAGCCGAGAAGTGCGTTCTGGCTACTAGGTACGACATATATATATATATANGGACGCTTTTATTGTCAATCCTCACCTTCATTGCTGAACCCGATCTCGACGGACTGACTGTTCTTAAGGTGGCGATTGAGGGGTGTATACTCGCGATTCGCCCCTGAAGGTGCCCCTGTCTTGTCGGGTGTCCTATCCTCTAATTGCGGCTCCATGGTGTTTATAGGGGCTTATTTGTGCATGAAATTCTTACCTGCTCATTTTTTTGCTGCTGAATGATCCCCCCTATAACTTCCCAGACTCGTGGGATGGGGAACCAAGCCCCCGAGTCAGACTGTGTTGGAAGACCGGGCTCTGTAGCCCCTGCTCCATTGGACCAAAACCAAGCTACTCCTTTGACCCTCTTAATTACCCCTCTCAACTCCCCTCCCTCCTCTATGGTAGGGTTGAGCCCCAAGCCCCTCCAGTGATGACCATCTCATCACCTGGAGTGGCTCCTCTCATTGAGACAACTGCGCCTTTTACCTCCCATCTTACTGAGGATGCTCGGCGCCGACCCCCTCCCCCCTTGCCCCCCCCCCCACACACACAGACGCACTCGCACAATTCCTTCCAGTGCTAATACGTTCCACGTGTTGTTTGATTCTGCTACGAAGACTAAATACTTTGATCTCAACCATCTGTATTCTACACGGCCTGATGATTTCTTCCTCTATAAACACCTCATTGATTCAGTGGATACCTCTGTAAATTTGAACCCCAGCCATACTGGTACACGTGTCATTGTTGCTACTCCTCAGGATGCAGCTGCCTGCTTAGCCGCATTGTCCAGCATTGGGGAGACCCCTGTTAAGATTTCTAAAAATGCCCAGTTAAATGCCAGTATTGGCACTGTACTCCTCCCGCACTATGTTGCGACTGGTGTTAGGGACCTGAAAGACTGCCACGATGATATTAAACATATCCTTGAGGCCCAAGGCCATTCTGTTATCATGACTGATACGTTCACTCGACCCTTTCATGGTCGTCATCAGCTTCTTTGAGTTGTGAAGATCACTTTTGATAGTAGGACCCTTCTGCCTTCTATAATTCTTGCTAGTGTCAGATGCTCTGGTCAGGAGTATCTAGATTTTGCAATAGGTGTTGTAACTTTGGGCATGGTGCCCTCAATTTGCACAAGTGCAGTGTGTCTATGCCCCATGTGTGGGGCCTCGGATCACTCTAAGACGGAGTACTCTTCTTCCTAGACTCACTGCATCAATTGCGGTGACGCCCACCCTACCTACTCCCGTGCATGCGCACTACAAATTTGAGGAAGCCATTCTCAACTTGAAGCACCACAATAGTTTTTCCCTGTCATTCCCTGAGGCGAGACGCCTAGTCCGCTGTCTGCCCTCTTTCGCTAGTGTATCTTAAGTTCGTGTGTCATGTTCTCCCTCTCCTCGTCCTTACCTCCTTTCTCAGTCTCACAACCGTTTCCGGGCCTTGGATCCGGACACACCCACAACCACCTCACCTGCTCCTTTACCTTCTGAACCAGAAGGTCCTCCTCCTGGTTCTCCATCTGGTGTTTCCTTCCTTGCTTCCCAATCTGCTGTGTCTTCTTTCCCATCTCCCCCTGATTCTTCTTCCCAGCCCTTCCCCCTGTCTTTTGGCCCTCCACGCCGCCTGTTTGTCCAGGCTGATGTCCATCATCGTCCCAGTATTCTTCATGTTGATCGCTCCCGCTCCCGTTCTCCTTCTCCTGTTGAGACTATGGAGGTCCAGTATGCTACTGCTGGTACACCTGTCTCTTTAAGTAAAAAACGTAAGCCTGGTTCCTCTCCTTCTTCCTCCCCGGCAGGTAAGAAAGTGTCACTTTCTTCTCTTTACCCTCTGACTCCGACTCTATCATTGCGTCCCCTTCCATTTCGGTGGTCGAGCCCCCGTGTCTCAGCTATGGAGGTTCCTTTACCCCTTGATTCTCTATCGGTTGCTGCTCTTGCTGAGGTGCGCTCTCCCACTTTCTGCCCCCCCCTTCCCCTGATTTCCCTGACCACCCCTCTCTATTACCTCCTCCAGCTCTGGACCTTGTCCATCTGCCTCTGGTCCGTCGTCCCACTCCCTTGACTCCACCGTCATTGCTAAATTTACCCATGCCCCCTAACCCTGATTTCACTGATCCTGATCTTATGTAGTATACTGTGTTCTTAGCCTTTGTTTCTTCATTGTTCTCTGATGCTGTCCTCTCTCCTTTTGACAAGGTCTATTCTTCAATGGAATATTCGTGGATTTTATGCCAACTTTCATGAACTTCAACTTCTGATTACATAGTTTTCACCGCTTTGTGTTTGTCTCCAGGAGCAGATGCTTGGTGCTCGTCCTGGTCACTTTCGTGGTTATTGCTTTTTCCTCTCACCTCCCCTCCAGCTTTGGCTGGGGCCCCATAACTCTACTGCTTTCTTGAGTCGTACTGATGTTTCCTTCGTCCCCCTACTTTTTCCGTCGCCTATCCAGTGTTCTGAAATTCAAGTGCTTGAATTTCACTCTTCATCCGGGCGGCGTGTTTCGGGAGCCTCACTAAGTAGTCAGGGTCAATAAGGTTAAGGTGAAGTAGGGTAACATCAGTCCAGTAACGAACTGTTGCAGCCTCTATGTACCATGTCAATTTGCCATCCCGTAAGCCGTTTTCGCGGTTTAGGTTCCATTCCCGAGTCGCGACATGCTTCTGTGTAGGAGTAAATTGAAGATCGCGAGCAGCATTGAGATACAACGCCGATTGTTCAACAGGACCTGCAGGTACTGGAGGGTCGTCGTCTTTCATGGAGAGGGCTACAACCTTTACCGGAAAAGATGTAGGTTCCTTAGGAGCAGTAGGAGCGTCGTCTGGTGTGGAGAGAACTACAGCCTCTACTAGGTCAGATGTAGGGCAGC
>WNGS01009202.1:1694140-1709981 GCA_020271785.1 Procambarus virginalis
AATTACCTAAGTGTAGTTACAGGATGAGAGCTATGCTCATGGTGTCCCGTCTTCCCAGTACTCTTTTTTTTTCATGTGACACTTTGAAACTACTGATGGTTCTGGCCACCACCACCACCACCACCTCACTTAAATTGTTCCAGCTGTCTACCACTCTGTTTCCAAATGTGAACTTTTTTTTCTCAGCTTTCTTTCCGTAGTTTGAACCTGTCATCTTCTTGAAATTGCAATTTTCAAGAATTCTTCTTGATCAGTTTTGTCATTTACTGTTATTATTTGGTAAGTAGTGATCATATAACCAACGTTGAATGTTATGACACGTTGGTTATATAAAGAACATAAGAACAAGGTAACCGCAGAAGGCCTATTGGCCCATACGAGGCAGCTCCTATTTATAACCACCCAATCCCACTCGTATGCATGTCCAACCCACGTTTGAAACAATCGAGGGACCCCACCTCCACCACGTTATGTGGTAATTAGTTCCACAAATCAACTACCCTGTTACCGAACCAGTATTTACCCAAGTCTTTCCTAAATGTCCAACCACTTGGGCTGGATAGTAGAGCGACGGTCTTGCTTCATGCAGGTCAGCGTTCAGTCCCCGACCGTCCAAGTTGTTGGGCAGCATTCCTTTCCCCTGTCCTATCCCAAACCCTTATCCTGATCCCTTCCCAGTGCTATATAGTCATAATGGCTTGGCGCTTTCTGATAGGTCCCTTCCCCTTCCCTTTCTAAATCTAAAATACAGTTTAGTTTAATCAACAGCTATTGAGTTGATTATACTGGGTTGAGCCCCGAAGGCTCCCTGAAGCTTACGAACTGATATCCGCTATATTAGTCCAGACCAACAGTTAGAGTTCTTTGCCTAAAAGGGCACCATGAGCCAGAACCTGGTTCCCTCTGAGAGGCGCAGGAAGCAATGGCTTATGAACATTGCACTAATTGAGAGTATAGTCATGTCCGCCATCGACCGGGGTATCACCCAGAAAGGTAGATGAACCATTACAATCCCCCTACTGGTAAACCATTGCAACCCAAGAACTTCCACAGTAGGAAACAACAAACGAACAATATCCACCCAACTAGTGCACCCGCCCAAGCGGCCCAAGCACTGACACCAGCAGTTTGTTAACTGACAACAAACCGTCGACCGGAGAGAGGGAGGGTGTCTGGGAGCCTGTTGGGATCAACCCAGAAAATGGTGTTTCATTACATTCAATGCTGGTTTTCTGAGGTGAGCCCTGTCAGCTCCCTGATGTTATATACCCACAGATAAGTGAAAAGGGACTTCCCTGGGAAGCGCAGTACCGCATTCCTCACGACGACGATGGGACAACAGGTCACGACAAACTAGCCCAAAGCCACACAAGGCCGCTGAGGACCTGGAACGTTAACAATACAACTGGCAGCTAGGGGTCTGTTCGACCTCCAAAACCCCTGCTATGTTACCAAAGACCGCAGCAAGAGCTGCAAACTTTCACACATCAAGGGCTGGATAGACTGCAGGCTGGCTAGACTAGAGAATCCTACAGACGATCTGAGAGACCCGAGCCCTGGAACAGGAAATGAGGGACACCGGATCTACCCAAAGCGCATCCACGGATACAGAACCAGAATCGCGCAGATAACAGCAGAGAGCCATAACTGGACACAAAACATGATGCACCCCTCCCCACTGCCTGACCAACAAAGCATCAATAACCCACGGACCCCTCCGGAAGATCGCCATCTCATTCTTCGCCAGAAAAGGCTGCAAATAAACAAAATGCCCCTCTGGGCACCAACAAAAACCCGGTCGAGGTTAATGACAAATAACGCCAACCTCAACAGGAGTGAAATCCTGAAATGTCTCGGGGAAGAAAATCCTTAAATGCCAGGGCATTGCCTACTGGACACCTAGGGAAGAGATGCAACCCTAGACGCATGCAGCCCGAGTATTCTAGAACATCTGGCGTGCACACCACTCCACACAGCTGGCACAACCATACAGGGGGTAAAGTCCAGACAGGAGAATGAGGCCAGAGATAACATCTGCTTTGTATGACATCAGTCAACGAACTGGCGGTGTCAGCACTTGGGTCGCCTGGGCTAATCCTCACCGACTAGTGACTCCTCATCACCTGATCTGTCACTTGTTAGCGACACATCCTCCCGGGGGATAGGGGTGTCGCTAATGAGCGGCCATGCTAGTTAGGTGGATATTTGCTTGCTTGTTTCCTCTTGGGGGGGGGGGAAGTTCTTGGGCTCTGTTCTGTCTTTTGTTATGTTCGGTCTTGGGTTGCCATGTTCTAATACCTTTCTTGGTGATAACCTTGGTCAATTGCAGACATGACTATACTCTCAATAAGTGGAGTGTTCATAAACCATTGCTCCCAGCACCTCTGAGGGCAACCAGGTTCTGGTTCATAGTTACAGGTAAGTAAGATGCTCTGGACTAATGAAGCGGATATCAGTTCATTAGCTACAGGGAGTCGACAGAGCTCACTTCAGAAAAGCTTTTTTTTCAATTTCTAGCTTTGATATATTTAACACCTATAGTTTCTCTTCATATCTTTTGTTTTTTGTTTCTGGAAGGCATTTTGTGGCATGCCATTGCATCTTTTCCAGTTTATTGATGTGCTTCTTGAGATTTGAGCACCATACAACTGCTGCATATTCCAATTTTGATTTCACAAATATCATGAACAGTTTCTTTGGTATTTCACCATCCATGTGTCTAAAAGCAATTCTGAGCTTAGGAAGTATAGAATAGGCTCCTAACACAATGTCCTTTCTAGTCGGAGCCTTTGAGACTCCCTGAAGCTATTATCAGCGATTTAGTGCCATACTAGGTGCCATCAGTCACGAAGTTGCATTGGCCTACTTGGGACCGCTAGCCAGAACCTGGCTCTCTCAAAGAGGTGCAGTGTGTCGTGGCCTATGAACACTACATTTAAAGTAAATCATAATTTCCACTACCAGGGAAGGTACCCAGAAAGTTAGGCAAAACAAAACAGACTACTGTATGGTTAAAACAAGCCGGCAGCTTCAAAATTCCCAAAAGGACTCTCCCAACAATGAAAACAAACCACCAAATATTTTGTGAAACTAGTGTGAGCTAGTTTGCCCCCACCTTCCCCCTTCGGCTTGGGAGAGGAGGGAGCCAGCACGATGGGTCTGGGGGTTCCTCCCTTGGGTTCCTCCCTTCCCCCTCCCAGGGAGGGGATAGCTTGTTTGCTCGTTTTCATTTGGGGAGTTCTGTCCACTCATTTGTCTATTTTTGTCGTTTTAACCAGAATAGGAGTTTGTTTTGAGGCGCTTACCTTTCTGGGTGCCTGTCCCGATCAATGGCAGATATAGAATGCTCCAAATCACATCTTCTTGAGATCTTGAGGTTATCTTGAGATGATTTCGGGGCATTTTAGTGTCCCCGCGGCCCGGTCCTCGACCAGGCCTCCACCCCTAGGAAGCAGCCCGTGACAGCTGACTAACACCCAGGTACCTATTTTACTGCTAGGTAACAGGGGCATAGGGTGAAAGAAACTCTGCCCATTGTTTCTCGCCGGCGCCTGGGATCGAACCCAGGACCACAGGATCACAAGTCCAGCGTGCTGTCCGCTCGGCCGACCGGCTCGACCGGCACATGTGCATTTCTATAGGCCATTGCTCCTCGCGCGCCTCTGAGGGGGCCAGGATCTGACTCGTGGTCCCCGATAGGCCTAGAACCCCCATGCACACTGATGCCAAAGTTTAGTGATATACGTATCAGCCTGGATAGCTCCGGGGAGCCTCCGGGTTTCACCCAGAAAATGGCTATTCATTACATTTAATGCTGGTTGTTTTATTCGTTCTAGTAATTTACCATTTATTCCATAGGCCTATAATTTCCTTGCCAGCCTTTCATGTCTTTCATTATCTAAGACTAGCAAAATCCATGTATACTACATCCATCGGAAGGCCTTTGTCTCAGTAGCTGGTGACCATTTCCAAAAACGTGAGCAGGTTTGTAAGGCAGGATCTGTTTTTAACAAACCCATCTTGTGTCGATTGTACAAGATGGTTCACTGAAAGATGGTGAATGATTCCCTCCCTGAGAATTCTCTCCGTGAGCTTGCAGATGTGTGATGTCAGGCTGATCTGCCTAAGTTTGTTTTTCTGTTTCTCTGAGTTTTATGTCAAGCTCTTTCTGCCCTTTTTAAAAATAGAGATGAGATTTGCATATCTTCATTCAAGGGGGAATTATCCCTTGGTTCGTAGATTTAGTGAAAAGTATATCAGCAGTAGGCATAGTTCATCTGCTAGTTCGTTTATGTGCACGTTTTGATGATTATTTGCTACATTCTGACAAAATTATTAACATGCTTAGCAGAATTCTTCAGTACATCCTTCAATTCTTCTCGTGCAGGATGTTCCAGTCTGTGGGATATACACTGTTCGAAGCATCAGTGATGACACAAGTGCAGGAGCGAGGCATCAACTATGGCTTCCAGAGGGCATGGGGCACTCTGGCTGTCATAGTATTCTCCCTCATCAGTGGCTACATCATTGACAAAACAGGCGGCTTCAAGTAGGTTTGTGTGCACGCTGAGGCTGCCACCACCTTCACTCTTATAGGCACATGTGCTGAGGAAAAGAGGGAGGAGGGGAGGGAAGGTGAGGGGTGGGAGAGGGGCTGGAAGGTGAGAGGTGGTAGAGGAGAAGGGTTAGGGAGGTAGGTGCTTAGCTAGTATGAACACTATAGGTAGTAGTTCCTACCTTGGGCGGAACTTGAATAAAATATTATATTTCTTTTTATCAAGTCAGGGTAAAAAAAATTGTGCACGCCAGTGGTTAGCGTCAGCGGCTGGTGTTCTCACGTTTGTGGGTTTGAGTCACCTAAGAGCTCCAGTTGATTTTCTCATCTTTATAATAATTACTATTATTATTATTACACAGAGTAATCACACTAAAGTAGCATCAATGAGAACACCCATAGAAGCCATGATGAGGGTTCGACCTATGCGGTGGGTGTTCACACGTGCTCGCGTTAGTGTGATTGTAATGATCTGGTGCTCAGATCATTGGTTCTCCCTTCCCCCTCTCCCCTCCTTCCTTCTCCCCTCCTTCCTTTTTTCCTTCCCCCTTTCTCCCCTCCCCTTACCCGTCATTCGTCTTCCCCCTTCACACCCCCCCCCCCCTGTAGCCCATTTGTCAAGGTCCAAGGAGTTGACCTGAGGGGTTGTGCAGCCGACCTCTGTGATACCTTGCGTCTCCACGCAATCCTCCCCACTCGTTTCCCCTCTCCATCCTCCCTCTCCCCCCTCTCATTCCCCCTCTCATTCCCTCTCTTTCCCCTCTCAACGGTCCCTTACCCATACCAGGCGAGTCAAGTGTCCCTACCCTTTATCTTGCTGGAGACGGGCTGGAACATAAATAATCAGTTTTGGTAAACATTGCTGGGAGGTACACTAGTGGCGGGTATCCAATACAGTGGTACCTTGTTCCCATCGCATAGCCGGGGAGTACTGACTCAATCTTCAGGAATTCATGTAGCCTTCCACGGCATCTCAGGGAAGATGATTGGCGGGAGATAAGGGCCAAGTCCTTATTGGCCCTAGAGAGCCAGACCTCAGGCCTAAGTGTAAAATGGTTGGCCATTGCCAAAATAATGGGTGGAGCCCTGGGGCTGTATTAGATGGTGGGAGGTGTAATCCTTCCCAGCAATAAGTTGGTAAAACAAAATTTCATTTAGTGTGTCTTGGGAGTTTTTCGGGACTGGAGGGCAAGCCAGCCCGCGTCCAAAGGGGCTGAGGGTCGCCATCAACATCTGGCCGCAGTGTGCGATAGAAGGTAGTGTGCTCCTACGTTTCTTGCATATTGGTGATTGCATTTTCCATTGCCTCGTTTATTTTGGTAGATGTTATTAGAGTAGGCTATATGTCAATTGTGATTTAAATATCCAGTTACAATAATAAAATAACTGTTAAGTTCATCTTGGTGAGTTATCTGTCCCCTGGTGTTAATATATGTTATTCATGCGATTTTCACGTGCTGTGTTAGAACTTCCCTGTGTTTCTCCATTCTTAGGAATAATAAAGTAAAGCGAGAGCCTCCCCCGTTCAGTTCCATAAGACTAAAGTAATCCATTCAATTTCAATCACTGGTCCGTTGAGTTCCCTGATTATCGAGTCCCTTCCTTCCTGGGGACCGATAATTATAGACACATTCATTCATTTGGAAGGTGGTGGCAGTGTATAAGGTAAGGAGATTAATAATCCCTTTCCTGGTGATATTCCTCATTTAATATTCAGCTTATATTCGTGACAGTCCAGCGAGGGGTCATACTGGTCCGTTATTAGTGTTTGCTGGTTATTAAGTGTGGACAGAGATATTACAATAAATGATTTAATAATATTTCAATTAGGGTATATTACCATTACATGAGGTAGTCATTACAATGGTAACACCCATTACATGATTACTCTGAAAGAGGAGCATCAAAGGTAGAACATTACTAGATGACAAAGCCTGAGTGCTGGGTGGATATTGTGGGAAAGTCCTGGTCCCGCTTCAATTGAAGCCTCGGGAAACCCTTGTGTGTTTGGTAGAACTCCAGGTTGCAATCCTTGCACCATGATGTGCCCTAGTCGTATAGAACATGTGCGTGGGAACACCTACCACATAAGTTCGAACCCTCATCATGGCTTCTATGCATTTATTATTATTATTATTAAGCAGATGCACAAGTTGAGAAGAAAAGGTAGGGAGAGAGAGAGAAACAGAGGTAGAAAGTGATGGAAGGAGGGGTTACAGTGGAAATGAGAGGTAAACTAGGAATCGGAGTTGGAAGGTGGGAATGATCTGGACATTGAATGTATTATTACTATGGTTTCCATTATGTTAACAGCATTCTTGCAGAATGATCTTCTGGGTGTCAGCAGTTCTACACATTGTGTCAGCCGCCTTAATGCTGTTACTGACGAATTTCAAGGTCCCGACTCAGTCTTTAACAAAGGAAGTCTTCAGATACCTGTGCAATGCTGAGGTCATCTTACTCTTCACTGCTCTGCTGGTTGCAGGTGTGTGCCTGGGACCTTCTTTAGAAGTGGTTGCAGATATATGCATAGACCCTTTATAGATCATCGTAGATATTTATAGGGGGACTCTTCTGTATAGCTCGTTGCAGGTGTCCTTTATTTATTAATATTTAGCGATACCATGTCTGCTTACCTCAACGTCTTTGTAATGCAGTGGCCACTAACTACTATATGTTTATTGCAGTGCCTGACCTGACCTGAGACCTAAAACAACCAGTCTAATCCAATCTCTTTGTAACAATGTCCCTTTTTAACCCTTTTAATGTCCCATACACTTGCCTAAAAAATTCTCTAATACCGCATGAACCGTGGAACCAGGAGTTGGCAAACTGGGCACGGGATCATACAGCCGGAGAGGAGCAGCTCAGCTGCCTAGCACAGGCATGGGATAGAAAATTGGGGTCGAAAGGAAAGGCTTCCAGGGAAGGGGGGTTGGCTGAAAGGAATACCAAAGCCACAGCGAGACGAGCAGGCTCAACTGTCTCCGCACCTATATTGGAAGGGACAATCCCGGGAGCTATCCGAGTCACATCCCAAGCTCAACTCCGCTCCGACCCGGAAACCTTCATCTGGACCGGAAGCAGGGAGCCCGGTTGACCATGGGCTACCTCCTCTCTTACCCATGACCGAGTGGGGGAGGTAGGGCAAACGAGTTTGCGGTACTTTTGAGAGAATTCGATCATTTATTTACTTAGTTATTTTAGCAGTTTTAGAGGCTGCAGTCTCTATTGAAGCCAGCAGTTCTTTGTTTTGACTCGCTGACTTTCTGGTTGCTTCTCCTGTGATGGTATAAATCAATTCATGTCACCACTCTGTGCCTCTGTGAGGGGGGGGGGCAGGTTCTGGCGTTTGAAGTTCTTTTGGCCGGTAAGCCAATAGAACTGCTGATGCAACCTAGTAGATGGTAAACTATCAGTCAATGTAAACTTCAGAGAGCCACAAGGGGCTCCCCCCAGAAAATTTGTCTCGAATAGACAGGCCTTTCAAAAACTGGAGTGCATGGAAAAATTAATTTAAATACAAGAGGACTCTTGGTGGTGAAAAGGTTGAGAACCACTGTCCTAGACTGTTTTGTAAATGTCAGTAAAGAATATTTTTCATATCCCTGCACTGAAAAATGCTTAACAATTCTGTCTTCACTTTCCTTGGCAGGTGTGTTCATCGGGTACCTGGAGACGTTCATGTATCGCTATTTGTTTAGCTTGGGTGCTAGCAACATTCTCATTGGCCTCACCGTGACAGTTGGGGCACCCTTTGAGCTCATTATCACCCTAGTCACTTCTTACTTCGTGAGGCTCATGGGTCATGCTCCTCTGATAATGGCAGGCTTATCTGCTTATGCTGTTAGGCTGGTTGGTAAGTTGGATGTTCCTACCCAGCTTCACTGGTATACATGAAGTTTTAATTGTTTAGGAACCTTTTGCCAAGTTGTACATTGCTGGAAATGTGTATTATGGAAAGGCGGGCACAAACTTTCATAAAGTACATGTAATAAGATATAATTTGAGATATGATCACTAGTATGGTATTTCACAAGCTAGATAAAACTAACATTGAATGTAATGAAACATATCTTTTTCTGGATGAGCCCCAGTGGCTCCCCTGAAACAATTTCATCGAGTTGGCTCCCATCTACTAGGTCACATCAGCCGCAGTGTTCTGTTTAGTTTACCGGAGGACCAGAGGCAGGCACCCTTACAGAGGCATAGAGCAGGTGACACTGCCACCACACCGGGGAAATATAAAGGAAAGTCAGCAAAAGAATACAGACCACTACCGAGTTCAAAGAGACTGAAGCCTCAAAACTACCAGAGGAATTCCCCAAACATGTAAACAAACGATGAAATCTCTTGAAACTAGCACGAGCACATTAGCACTACCAAAGCTGGAATATGGAGCGGTTGTTTGGTGCTCATATCTTAAGAAGCACATCAACAAACTGGAAAAGGTGCAAAGACATGCGACTAAATGGCTCCTGGAACTGAAGGACAAGACCTACGAGGAGAGGTAAGAGGCATTAAATATGCCAAAACTGTAAGATAGAAGAAAGAGGCGATATGATTACTACATACAAAATAGTAACGGGACTCGTTAAAATTGATAGAGAATAATTCATGAGACCTGGAACTTCAAGAAACGGTCATAGACTTCAACTAAACAAATCTGCAGAAGAAATACAAGAAAATTCACTTTTGCAAACAGAGTGGTAGATGGTGGTGGATGCCAGAGCTATCAGTAGTTTCAAAGCGTTATATGACAGAGTTCTGGGAAGACTGACGTAGCCTAGTCAAAGTAGCTGTGAAGATCGACTTCGATATGCTGCGTAAAACAAGCAAGCATGTGAACCCCAATATGTCCCAAGCAGCCAAAGTGCTTACCTCTGCTCAAGGATTTAGACAGATGGGCAAAAGACCCTTACACACACCTCAAGGTAAGGCGCTCTCCCCAATATTGTGGCTACTAAAGAACAATCTCCCAAACACACCAGGCAAGAAAACTGTCACTATAGGAGTAACAATGTGAACACTCTGGGGATGTAGTCCATGAGCACGTACAGCTCCAAGCACCCTATGAACCAGGATCATACACCACAAACCAGACAGAAAGCATGCCCGTGAAGCTTACTAAAATATAGGACGATACCAAGTATTCTCAGTAGGACAAAGCTTAAGGATGACTGACTCTTAGCTTAGAAGCAGTGGGCCCCATGTGGCTTGTAGATAACCTGGGCACCCTACACTGAATAACCAGCCATGTTCACATCGGCGACAGATCTGGCCTGGAGAGCTGGGGCTGACCTGTAGCCCCAGATCCTCCCCAGTTGATAGGGGTGGATGCATTAGTTCCAAGAGATTCGATCCATTGTTTACATTGTCTGGTTGTGGGGGTCACAAGCCAGTTTTGCAGTTTTGAGACTTTGGTCTCTTCAGCCCAGCAGTGATAGTATTGGTTTCCTAACTTGTTGTATGCTTTCCTGGTGGAGTGGCAGTGTCACTAGCTTTGTGAGGAAAGCCAGGCTCTGGCTAAAGTCTCTGGTAGGCCAAGCAGAACTCCTCGGCTGATGTGACTTGGTAGTTGGGCGGCTTCAGGGACCCACAAGGGGCGCCCTGTGAAATGGTGTTTTTCCTGACTTAACTATCCTAGCTTAATTTGTGCTGACCTGAATTTAATAACTTAGGTTATAGACATTCATATCAAACTCCTGTATGCAGATTACATATACTCAAATTTAGCAACATGCTATTTTATACAAATATAACATGTTTACATGCAGGAATGAGTGTACTGATTGATCCATGGTGGGTGCTCCCATTAGAAATGCTGGAGTCTGTGGCCAATGGGTTGCTCTTCACTGCTGCCATCATGTACTGCACCGTCCTCTTCCCCATGGATACCATCACAACATTCCGAGGCATCTTTGCTGTTGTCTACTTTGGTGTTGGTGAGTTAATTTTGGAGTAGCTCTTGACTTGATTGAGATGTGAATGTTGTAAATACATCCTTCGAGATATTATCTCCGTAATCCACTCGCTCAAACCCGAAATTGCTAACACTAGAGAAATACCAACCATTACATAAACGTACTTAACAACTTACACCAGATGCCTTTCGTTAAATATCTAAAGTTTCCTGTATCCGCTTCAGGTCGACTGGCCTGCGGGGTAGTTGGATTGTTTTGCGTGTCAGTAAGTTTCCTGATTATACAGAACTAAAAAAAGTAATAATAAAATGAGTAGAAGCCGTGAGGTGCATCCTCCTCACGGATCCTGAGAAGCCGTGAGGAGGATTCGAACCCTATCACTTCGTGCTGCCAAGCCCACACCCTAGACTACTACACCACGATATGGTCAAAAGGAATGCAACCTGGGATTCAACTGAATCCTATATGGGGTCCTGAGGCTTCCAATGAAACCCATTCAGGGATTTTTACACATTGTCCACTGGGCCTCACTGGAAGCCTCAGGACCCATATGATTCAGTTGAATCCCAGGATGCATTCCTTTTGACCAAATAGTGGTGTAGTGCTCTGTGGGCTTGGTAGTACGAAGTGAGAGGGTTCAAAGCCTCTTCATGGCTCCTATTGGTTTTTACATTGATACATCACGTTAAAGGGATTTCATTGTGCATTTGAAGAGAAGAGTTAGAGGTGGACCTCCTGGACTACAGCCAGGTTGCGTGGGGGCAATGCGTGAAACCCCTGATTGGGCTTAAGGAGACCCAGTGCTCGTCCACCAAAACTTCCTCAAGCACACTCAATTTTCTGGGGGGAGCCCGTCGGCTCCTCGGAGCTTATCCAGGCTGATATGCTAATGTCAGGCTTTGACTTCAGTCATGTGTATGGAGTTCTGTGGGCCTACCGAGGACCACGAGCCAGAACCTGGCTCCCTCATTGAGGCATGGGGAGCAATGGCCTCTAGAAACCCCCGTGTGGTTGGAAGCATTCTATGTCTGCCATCGACCGGGTCAGGCACCCAGAAAGGTAAGCGTCGCAAAACAAACCCTATTCTGGTGAAAATTGCTACCAAAAGTCGAACAAGAGGATAGAACTCCCCAGAAAGAAACAAGCAAACGAGCATGACGTCACACGTCGCCATGCCACTGTCTGCGCAGCTCCACCCTTCCGGGAGGGGGGAAGGGGGAGCCCCAGACCCTCGCGCCTGATATCCACCCTTCAGTTCTAAGGTTGATGCTAGAGGTCGTGTGCTCTGGCTGCGGTGGTTGTTTCAGCACTGTACCTAGTGTGTGGTGACTGCTAGGTGGTGCGTGAGCCGGGAGTGATTCTCCAGGACTCGAGCTGCATGTGCCTAGGGTTTCCTTCCTAGGTGCCCTGTAAGTACTGCCCATGGGGCTTGGGGTTACCTTTCACAAGTTCATGGGGTTCAGCCTCTGCTAGGCCATTTACTTCTTGGTTTTCGGCCTCCCTTTGTGTGCCAGGGTGTTCTGTCTTCCTTGTTCACCTTAGGGTGATGGGCAGTTTTGCGCTGGTAGGGGCAGGAGGTACTGCGCAGCTTGTGTTCACCATCATAGCGGCCGGCTCTGTTCCGCCTGGGTACGCTGTCCTCTTGCGGGGTTTTCGTTTTCTTTTTGTTTGTCTGCCTGGTGGGGGGAGGGGTCTGCCTTGGTTCATGTTCCCTGTGTACTGAGTACTCTTCCTTCTTCCAGTGGTTACCCCTGCTAGGTCCCCGTGAGTTTACACATCTCGGGGGGTTCAATTCTTAGAAGGTTGTTTGGTATACATGGGCGCCGATTAGCAATACCCTGCCTGGGATTACCTGGGCATCAGTTACGTTAAACGCTCGGGACCCTGGGAATTCCCTTAGGGGGGTGCGTGGGTCCGACAGATGTGTCCCCGGAGTTCCCCCCCCCCTCGCTTCGTTCTAGTTTGAGGGTTGCTCGGTCCTCTTGACTCAGGGTGACCCTCACGGTTTTTGCCTCCGTCTGCTGCCTGTGTGGATTGGTGGCACCTTCGACCCGGAGTCCTGCGAGTTTCGTTGCTTGTTTGTGACTTGGTTACCCGATCTTATGCTGACTAGGTGCAGGCAGCATGGGCATTGCACGTTAAGTTCAGGTGGTGGCAACGCGCTAGGTTGTTTGCTCCCCGGAAGGCCCGAGGCTGCCCCGCTTTTTATTGTTGTGACGGAGCTTGGGGGTATTGGTTGCTTCGGTTTTGTTCCTTCCTCGCCCCCTTGTCTTTCCCCTATTGTTGTCCCCACCCCCTTCCTCCCTGCATGCGGATCCTTGCCATCTGTGGGTTCAGGGTCGGAGCGGGGTTTTGATGGGCTTGAGACTCGAGTGGTCTCGGGGGGGTTTCCCTTTCCAGGGTAGCAACGGAGGCATTCGAGTCAGTTCCTCCAGCTGGGTTGTATGAATCTGCCAGTGGGCTTTCTTGGTAAATTTCCGGTTGCCCCGGCCTTTTCTTTTGAAGCTGGGGTTTTGGGGGGACGGCTTGTCCCCGGGGCCTGCCATGGAGGTTCCCGGGGTTGGGGAGGGGCTGACTTAGGAGGGCTCGAGCCTTGTTGAACCCCCCAGGGTTTTTCTACCCTTAGTGCGGGGCTTGTGTTTGCGGGGAGTGGGGGTTTTCCTTCCCTCCCCCCTCTGCATACGAGTTGTTGGGCGTCGGCCCCTCCCTGGGTTTGGATCCTTGTTCCTTTGGGTCCGTTCAGTTCCGTCCTATCGGTGGGTACTTTTCTCCGTTTGTACCCCCTTTTCTCTGGGGGCGGAACTAATCTGTCATTAAGGGGGGTCATGTTCCCCTATTATTGGGGTTTCTGCATGACTTTTGGTCTCGGGTGCGACTGTGCCTTTCTAAGCCTTCATGATATTGTTTGCTTCTGTGAGATTTCAAGGGTGCTGGAAGGTCTTCGATTCTTCCTGCATTATTGTAATGTCTGTCGTCTTCCAGTGAGACTTTCCACCGGTCCTTTTTGGACTCGTTGGTCCTCTTCTGGGCTTCCTGTTTTTTTTTTTATACCGTCTCGTTCTTTTGTCATTATTTCTTCTCTCTGTGCTCTGTCTAGGCACTGCTAATATTTTGAGATTCTCCTTGTTGGCGCCCTCCCCACTGGGCAGGGTTGTGCGGTTCGGACCTCATACATCCTACATGTGCGCTGTGGGAGTTTTTGTTGTAGACGGTGTATACAAGTGATCATGTTCCACATCCTTTTTTTCTCTGGTGCTTCGCCTCTCTCGCTCCTCTCGTCTCTCCAGTCCCTGCCCCATAGATGCTGGGGGTGTTCTGGGTTGCTGCTATGGGGAGGACGCTGCGTTTTTATTGCAATTGGGTGCGGGGCGCCTCCTTCACCTCTACCCTACTATTCTCCTGCGGGTGCGGCTCTGCCCTTCTTCCTCTGGTGCTGCTCCTGGACTGCTCTCGGCTACGTTGTGTCATGCCACATTCGTGCCTACGTTTTGCAGATGAGTTTATGCAGTCTGGCGTCTCTTTTGGCCAGGCCCTGGTTCATGGCTACGACTTTACGACCATAAGACCCAGGTGACTGCAGAGGGCCTATTTGCCCATACAAGGCAGTTCTGATTTCTACCAATCCGGTCCCACTCATATACATGATCATCACATGCTTGAGTCCATCAAGGGGCCTCCATCTTCGCCTTGTTTCGAGGTACAATGGTGAAGGTAAATGTTATGGGGTAAATGTTACACTGGGTCAGGATGTTATGTGGTAACATTTTGCTGTGGCTTGATACTGGGGTTCTGTGTTGGGGTTTGGTTGTGGCATTTTCTTTGGCTCGGGCGTGTTTCTTCCTGGGGCCTTCCTTGTTCGCCTGTATTTGCTACACGATGGGTCATGGCCCCGTTTTTCGTGGTCTTATCTGGGTCACTCTTTCCTTGCCCATCTTGCAGTGCCTGGCTTAGCCCTTCCTTATACATTGGATTCTCTGTGCTCACCTAGTTGTCCTTACCTAGCTGTGCTTGGGGTTGAGCTTTAGCTCTTTGGTCCCGCTTCTCGGCTGTCGTGGAATAATACATGGAATCACAATGGAAGCAAAATACATGGAATCACAGCATCTCCATAACCCCGGACAACATGGTTTCAGAACAGGGCGCTCTTGCCTGTCGCAGTTGCTGGACCACTATGATATGGCATTAGATGCTATGGAAGACAAACAAAACGCTGATGTAATTTACACAGATTTCGCAAAAGCTTTTGATAAATGTGACCATGGTGTTATTGCCCATAAAATGCGCTCAAAAGGAATTACCGGAAAAGTAGGCAGATGGATCTACAATTTCCTGACCAACAGAACCCAATGTGTAATAGTCAACAAAATAAAATCCAACCCGTCAACCGTTAAGAGCTCAGACCCCCAGGGTACTGTGCTTGCTCCAGTACTTTTTCTCATCCTCATATCGGACATAGACAAGAACACAACCTATAGCACTGTATCATCCTTTGCAGATGACACTAGGATCTTCATGAGAGTAGGCAACATAGAGGACACGGCGAACCTCCAGTCAGATGTAGATCAGGTCTTTCTATGGGCTACAGAAAATAATATGGTGTTTAACGAAGACAAGTTCCAGCTCATGCGCTATGGAAAAATGAAAATATAAAAACGGAAACCACGTACAAAACTCAGGCAAATCATAACATAGAACGAAAAGGCAATGTAAAGGATCTGGGTGTACTCATGTCGGAAGACCTTACCTTAAAAACCAATAAAGTAGCCGTCACAACTGCAAGAAAATGACAGTTGGATAACAAGAACTTTTCACACTAGAGATGCTATACCGATGATGACACTTTTCAAAACGCTTGTGCTCTCTAGAGTGGAGTACTGCTACACAATGACAGCCCCTTTCACTGCTGGTGAAATGGCTGACCTGGAGAGCGTGCAGAGATCCTTTACTGCTAGAAATCCACTCGGTAAAACATCTAAACTATTGGGACCGACTAAAGAGCCTAAATCTGTATTCCCTTGAGCGCAGCGGGAGAGATACATAATAATTTACATGTGGAAATATTAGAGAGGCTGGTCCCAAACCTGCACACAGAATAACATCACATGAGACCAGAAGACATGGCAGGATGTGCAGAATACCCCGTTGAAAAGCAGAGGTGCAACTGGTACTCTGAGAGAACTCTATCAACATCAGAGGCCCGAGACTGTTCAACACGCTTCCACTACACATAAGGGACATAACTGGCAAACCCCTCACAGTGTTCAAGAGAGAACTGGATAAGCACCTCCAAAGGATACCTGATCACCAGGCTGTGACTCTACGTCAGGCTGCGAGCAGCCGCGTCCAACAGCCTGGTGATCAG
>WNGS01009202.1:1720742-1751187 GCA_020271785.1 Procambarus virginalis
ATATATATATATATATATATATATATATATATATATATATATATATATATATATATATATATATATATATATAAAATACGTCGCATTGAATACCCATACGGGTATTCAACGTTTACCCGTATGGCCGAAAGTGGATGAAATTTGAAAATGAAAAAAAGAAATAAATTTGGGATTTATTTTTCAAGAACAGTAAGTTAAGGGTCTTCTGGTAGGTTAGGTGGGCAGGAAATTCTCAAATTTTTATGAAAAATGTTAATTGAAAGTTTCCTTTCCTAACCTTTCAGAGGAGGCTGGAGGACTCAAACAGAAAACGGGACAGTACGTCACTTTTGTGAGTCGATTTAATTTCAAATTACGTCACTTTTGGCCAGGGCCCCCTCCCCGCTCAGCTCGTCGATGCCTTGAGGGGGCTTAGTGGGCGGCTGCCGGAGTGTGATGCTCCTTGGGACAGTCCTCTGTCCTTTTCTAGCCTTGTGCTCCTGCTGCTGTCCTCTCCAATTGTGCTGAGCACCTTTTCCTTTTCTTCTGTTTCGTTTTTCTCCCCCTCTTCTCCTATCTGCTTGTCGTTTCCTGCTGACCTTTTGCTTGTTTTGGTTCTTTCTTTGGAATTCTTATATTTTGACGCCCGGGTGCTTGAGGAGGCATACTCTTGCACCCGTAGAACTGTAGTACCCGACGTCTCGAGCGAGGGGAACCTTTTATTGTCAATCCCCCTTTTGTCGCTGAACCCGATCTCGACAGACTGACGGTTCTTAAGGTGGCATTTGTGGGGCGTATACTCACGACGCACCCCTAGGAGGGGCCCCGGCATGATCGGCGATAGCTTCCTGTTGGGTGTCCTGCCTCTAATTGTGGCTCCATGGTGGGTATGGAGGCACATTCGTGGATGAATTTCTTTCTCTTTGTCTATATGTTGATAAATGTTTCTGTTGTACCCTCTCAGGCTCATGGGGTGGGTGACCAAGCAGAGTCACCCTGTATTGGAAGACCAGGCTCTGTAGCTCCCGTTGCGTTAAGCTCTGACCTTGCTCCTCCTTTGACCATCCTGACTTCTTCCCCCAGCTCCCCTCCCTCCTCTGTGGTTGGGTCGAGCCTCCAGCCCGCAGTGGTGACCACTTCGTCCACTGGTGCGGCTAAGTCTCTCGTTGTGACTACTGCGCCTTTTGACCCCTCTCTCTCTCTGGGGGTTCTCAACGCCGTTCGCGCCCCGGCCGCACTCGCTAGATTCCTTCCCGTACTGACACGTATCAGGCCTTGTTTGGTCCCGCTTCATGGGCCAAATACTTTGATCTCCCTCTTGATTCTGCGCCTCCTGACGATTTCTCCCTCCATCGGCAGCTTGTTGATTCCGTGGATGCATCTGTTACCTTCAACCCCACTCGTCTCGGTACACGGGTCGTTGCTGCTCCTTCTCGGGATGCAGCTTCCCGCTTGGCTGCCTTATCTTGCCTTGGCGAGATCCCTGTTCGGGTCTCAAAGAACGTTCGGATGAATGCCAGTGTTGGCACTATTCTCCTCCCGCCCCATGTTGCAACTGGTGTTCGGAATTTGCAGGATTGCCACGATGATATTCGGCATATCCTTGATGCCCAAGGCCATTCTGTCCTCAGGTTGACTCGTTTACTCGTCCCCCTCGTGGTCGTCGCTGTCAACCCCTTCGTGTTGTGAAGATCAACTTTGATGGGAGGACTCCTTGCCGGAGCCTGTGCTCTTGCTGGGTGACTTCAATTGTCGTCATTCTCTTTGGCGTGACGTTCTGACGAATACCCGGGGTCGCCTTCTTGAGCCGTTTCTCCTCTCTTCTTCCCTGTCTCTTCTGAATTCTGGTGAGCCCACTCATTTGGACTCTCGGACTCGCACCCTTTCTTGTCTTGATCTTTCTCTCTGCTCTTCTTCTCTTTACTTAGATTTCACGTGGCAGGTTCTTGATGACCTCCATGGCAGTGATCATTTCCCTATCCTTGTTTCCTTTTTCTCTTTTTGCCCTTCCCTCTCTTTTCCTAGGTGGCAGTTTGCTAAAGCAGACTGGAACCTATTTACCCTCAGTGCTGCTCTCTCTGACCTCTCCCTCGCTCTCTCCTCCTTTTTCATGATACTGTCTTCAACGCTGCCCTCCGCTCTATTCCTCGCTCTTCCTCTAGGGGTCCACGGAAGTGCGTTCCCTGGTGGAATGTGGACTGTGCTTGGGCTGTCCGCTGTAAGCGTGCAACCTGGAAGAGGCACCGCCGTCGGCACACGACCGATTCTTTTCTTTCGGAAAGCGAGTGAGGTGGCCCGTAGGGCCATCCGTACGGCTAAACATGAATTTTGGGCTTCTTATGTCTCCATAATTACGTCCTACACTCCCCTGCCACAGATCTGGAAGCGTATCCGCAAGATAGCGGGCAAGTTCGTTCCCGATGTTTCTCCGGTCCTTCACCTCCGTGGTACTCTTGTGGCGGACCCGTTGCAGGTCGCTACCGAACTGGGTTCTCACTTTTCTTTTTTTAGCTCTGGTCTTCATCTTCCCCAATCTTTCCTTCTTCGTAAACCTGTCCTTGAGTCTCGTCCTTTAGATTTCTGCACTCGTCTTCGACTTTCCTATAATGATCCCTTCTCTCTCTCTGAACTTCGTTCTGCCCTGGCCCTCTGCGGTTCTACTGCAGTGGGCTCCGATGGTATTCATTATGAGATGCTTTGCCATCTCCCTCCGTGCACGTCTCGGTATTTACTGAGTCTGTATAATCGGGTCTGGGAGTCGTCGTCAGTCCCTGAGGACTGGCTCGATGCCGTTGTCCTCCCTGTTCGCAAACCAGGGTCTCTGGGAACTTCCCCTAAGGACTTTCGCCCTATTGCCCTCACAAGTTGTCTCTGCAAACTCTTTGAACGTATGGTTAACGTTAGTCTGATGTGGTTCCTGGAACACCATCACCTCCTCTCCCCTTCTCAATTTGGTTTCCGCAAGTGCCACAGCACAACAGATGTCCTGGTGAACTTGGAGGTCTATATTCGTACTGCTTTTGCTGCGAGGACTTCTGTTGTTGCTGTCCTTTTTGACCTGGAAAAGGCTTACGACACCACTTGGCGATATCATGTTCTATCCCAGCTTCATTCTTTTGGTCTTCGTGGTAATCTCCCTCTCTCTGCAGCTTCCTCTCTCGTCGTTCCTTTCGGGTGCGCCTTGGTACCGCTCTCTCTGCCTCTTTTCAGCAATACGAAGGTGTGCCCCAGGGTAGTGTTCTGAGCACTACTCTTTTTCTGGTTGCCCTCAATGGTCTTTTTTCCTCTCTTCCTTCAGGTGTCTTCTCCGCTCTCTATGTCGATGATCTTACCCTTTGCTGTCAGGGTGATCATTTGCCCCTCCTTCAGCGCCGGCTTCAACTTGCGATTGATGCCGTGTCATCTTGGGCCACCGATCATAGCTTCAAGTTCTCTACTTCTAAGACTTGTGCCATGTCTTTTACTCGGAAACGGGTCGTTCTTCGTCCCTCTTTGTCACTTTATGGTCATCCCCTTGAGTACAAAGATTCCGCGAAGCTTTTGGGGTTATTCCTTGACACTCGTTTGTCTTGGTCTCCCCATATCTCTTACCTCCGTGTTGAGTGCTCTAAGGCCCTTACCCTCCTTCGAGTATTGTCCCATACTTCTTGGGGAGCGGATAGGTGCACTCTCCTTGCTTTGCATTCCTCTCTCGTCCTGTCTAAGCTCGATTATGGTTGCCCTGCTTACTCTTCTGCTTCTCCTTCTGCTCTTCGCCGTCTTGATGCTTTGCACCATACTGGGCTGCGCCTCAGTTCTGGTGCTTTTCGTTCGACTCCTGTCCTTAGCTTGTATGTTGACACTGGCTTCCTGTCTCTCCAGGACCGCCGTGATCGCTACTGTCTTCGCTATCTTGCGAGGTCCTTGCAACTTCCTTCCTCTCGCCTCTGTCGTGCTTTAACTTTTACCCCTCCTGCAGTTCCTGTTCCTCTTCACCACCTCCCTCTTTCTGTCCGGTTATCTCGCTTACAGGATTCTCTTTCCGTCATGTTTCTAATGTTTCTCCTCGTGTTGTTCCTTCTTTGCCCTCGTGGAGAATCCCCCTTCCGCAGTTTTGTACGTCCTTGATTCGCGTCACTAAAGCTTTTACCCCTCCTACGGTTCTAAAACGCCTTTTCCTTGAGCACTTTTCTTCTCACTCCCGCTCCGTTTCTGTCTTCACTGATGGGTCTAAGTCTGCAGACGGTGTTGGCTACTCGGTAGTTTTTCCTGATCGCACTTATGTGTCGCTTACCTCCAGAGACTAGCATCTTTACAGCGGAGCTTTATGCTATTCTCTGTGCTCTTCGTCTCCTGATTTCTCATTCTCAGTCTTCCTTTGTGGTTGTTGTTGACTCTCGTAGTGGCCTCATGGCTCTCGGGGTCCTTTAATCCGGTTCATCCAGTAGTTGTCGAGATCCAGCATTGGCTGTTTCTTGTTCACAGTAAGTTTAAGTCGGTTGAGTTTTGTTGGGTTCCCAGCCATATTGGTGTGTCTTTAAATGAGCGTGCGGATGCTGCCGCCAAGGAAGCTGTCCGCTCTTGTCCCATCTCTCGTAAAGGTATTCCATATTCCGACTTTTACCCGGTTATCCATTCCTCCATCCTTACCCGTTGGCAGGCTTCTTGGTCGTCTGTTACTGGTAACAAACTCCGTACTCTTAAATGTTGTTTCCTCATGGCCATCTTCCTACCACCGTAACCAGCGGTGGGAAACTGCTCTGGCGAGGTTGCATATTGGCCATACTCGCTTAACCCATGGTCATTTGATGGAGCGTCGCCCTGCTCCTTATTGTCCTAATTGCGTTGTCCCTCTTACGGTCGTGCATGTCCTTCTTGAATGTCCTGACTTCCGGGACGAGCGTGTGTCTTGCTTTCCGACCACCCCTCACGGTCACTTGTCCCTCAATAAAATTCTTGGTGACTCTGATACTTTTGATATCGTTCGTCTTATGCGTTTTTGTTCTCGTGTTGGCATCCTTGGTGATATTTAGCGCCCTCTGATTATTCCGCACATTTGATGGTGCTACATAGCCTTCCCGGTTTGGTGCCTTCTTTTGATAATTACTTACTTTTGGCCATGGCGCCCATACGAGCGAAAAGCGACGTTATTTTTAAGAGGACGGGTTGCGCGATGAACTGTATTTTTTTTTAAATGATCGTGGATTTTAAATGATTGTTTATTATTTTATTAATATTCCTGTTATTTTTTTTATCTTCCCTCACACTCCCGCGGCACACCTGTCGACCCTTCCCGGAAGAGTGGATGAAAAACGCTAGACCTTATTTCCCCGTAGTCACTTGTAGGCAAGTCGTGATAGGAGTTAACTACTGCACGAGCGGAGGTGTTGGGTGCCGTCATGGTTGATGGCTAGGCGAGGCTTGGAGGCCTGTGGTGGTGACAGGGGGGATGGATAGGTCCCGCATGCTCCGGTGGGCCCCTATACACCTTCAGGAATCTATACACACCGTTGATTGACATCCGAGAGGCGGGACCAAGGAGCCGAAGCTCAACCCTTGCAAGCACAACTAGGTGAGTATACCTTCACTACACCCTTTCACTCAAGGCCGCGTGCGCGCGCGTGTGGAGGTGGTGGTGGGGTCAGTGACCTCACCATCTCTATACCCTCAACAAAAATACATGTCTCGCTGTCTCCAGAGGTAGAGTACTCGACCCTGAAGAGCTGTGGTGCATGTTTCCTTTCACCTGATGCACATGTTCACTTAGTAGAAAATTGGAGCCCGAGTTAGTAGACTGTTGTGGCGCCGACAATGGGAAAAACGCTATAAAACGTTCCTCATGCCGTCGCCAGAACGGGAGAACCAGGGATCAGGGCCGCCCATTACATCACCGGACGATGACATCTGCATCTGGTACAAGTGATTGAACAACCCAGCGGGTGTTGTACACACTCGGTAATCTCGCCCTTCGGGTCAAAATTATATTAGAAAATATGTAGAAAAACAGAGTTCTGTAGAACTATGTATAGAGGTACACAGCACGTCAGTATTCACACCATCGTTGTTGAACACCAGGCTTCATATAGAAGGATACCAGAGCCTACAACACCAGACAACAGGGGTACCAGAGCCTGCAACACCAGACACAACAGGGATGCCAGAGCCTGCAACACCAGGCAACAGGGGTACCAGAGCCTGCAACACCAGGCAACAAGGGTACCAGAGCCTGCAACACCAGGCAACAGGGGTACCAGAGCCTGCAACACCAGACACAACAGGGATGCCAGAGCCTGCAACACCAGGCAACAGGGGTACCAGAGCCTGCAACACCAGGCAACAAGGGTACCAGAGCCTGCAACACCAGGCAACAGGGGTACCAGAGCCTGCAACACCAGACACAACAGGGATACCAGAGCCTGCAACACCAGACACAACAGGGATACCAGAGCCTGCAACACCAGACACGACAGGGGTACCAGAGCCTGCAACACCAGACACAACAGGAGTACCAGAGCCTGCAACACCAGACACGACAGGGATACCAGAGCCTGCAACACCAGACACAACAGGGGGATACCAGAGCCTGCAACACCAGGCACAACAGGGGGATACCAGAGCCTGCAACACCAGACACAACAGGGGTACCAGAGCCTGCAACACCAGACACAACAGGGGTACCAGAGCCTGCAACACCAGGCAACAGGGGTACCAGAGCCTGCAACACCAGACACGACAGGGATACCAGAGCCTGCAACACCAGACACGACAGGGATACCAGAGCCTGCAACACCAGACACAACAGGGACGCCAGAGCCTGCAACACCAGACACAACAGGGGATACCAGACCCTGCAACACCAGACACAACAGGGGATACCAGAGCCTACAACACCAGACAACAGGGGTACCAGAGCCTACAACACCAGACACAACAGGGATGCCAGAGCCTGCAACACCAGGCAACAGGGGTACCAGAGCCTGCAACACCAGGCAACAAGGGTACCAGAGCCTGCAACACCATGCAACAGGGGTACCAGAGCCTGCAACACCAGACACAACAGGGATACCAGAGCCTGCAACACCAGACACGACAGGGGTACCAGAGCCTGCAACACCAGACACAACAGGAGTACCACAGCCTGCAACACCAGACACGACAGGGATACCAGAGCCTGCAACACCAGACACAACAGGGGGATACCAGAGCCTGCAACACCAGGCACAACAGGGGGATACCAGAGCCTGCAACACCAGGCACAACAGGGGGATACCAGAGCCTGCAACACCAGACACAACAGGGGTACCAGAGCCTGCAACACCAGACACAACAGGGTACCAGAGCCTGCAACACCAGACACAACAGGGGTACCAGAGCCTGCAACACCAGGCAACAGGGGTACCAGAGCCTGCAACACCAGACACGACAGGGATACCAGAGCCTGCAACACCAGACACGACAGGGATACCAGAGCCTGCAACACCAGACACAACAGGGACGCCAGAGCCTGCAACACCAGACACAACAGGGGGATACCAGACCCTGCAACACCAGACACAACAGGGGGATACCAGAGCCTACAACACCAGACAACAGGGGTACCAGAGCCTACAACACCAGACACAACAGGGATGCCAGAGCCTGCAACACCAGGCAACAAGGGTACCAGAGCCTGCAACACCAGGCAACAGGGGTACCAGAGCCTGCAACACCAGACACAACAGGGATACCAGAGCCTGCAACACCAGACACGACAGGGGTACCAGAGCCTGCAACACCAGACACAACAGGAGTACCAGAGCCTGCAACACCAGACACGACAGGGATACCAGAGCCTGCAACACCAGACACAACAGGGGGATACCAGAGCCTGCAACACCAGGCACAACAGGGGGATACCAGAGCCTGCAACACCAGACACAACAGGGGTACCAGAGCCTGCAACACCAGACACAACAGGGGTACCAGAGCCTGCAACACCAGACACAACAGGGGTACCAGAGCCTGCAACACCAGGCAACAGGGGTACCAGAGCCTGCAACACCAGACACGACAGGGATACCAGAGCCTGCAACACCAGACACGACAGGGATACCAGAGCCTGCAACACCAGACACAACAGGGACGCCAGAGCTGCAACACCGACACAACAGGGGGATACCAGACCCTGCAACACCAGACACAACAGGGGTACCAGAGCCTGCAACACCAGACACAACAGGGATACCAGAGCCTGCAACACCAGACACAACAGGGATACCAGAGCCTGCAACACCAGACACAAAAGGGGTACCAGAGCCTGCAACACCAGACAACAGGGACGCCAGAGCTGCAACACCAGACACAACAGGGGTACCAGAGCCTGCAACACCAGACACAACAAGGACGCCAGAGCCTGCAACACCAGACACAACAGGGACGCCAGAGCCTGCAACACCAGACACAACAGGGGACGCCAGAGCCTGCAACACCAGACACAACAGGGACGACAGAGCTGCAACACCAGACACAACAGGGACGCCAGAGCCTGCAACACCAGACACAACAGGGGTACCAGAGCCTGCAACACCAGACAAGTGGTGCGAGGCTACACATTAAAACTTAAGTCCTGGAAGATGTTTCACTGAGACAACGACCCCATAGTTCCCTGGTCACCGTTTATACTGATTGTTGCCGCTAGTTTATTGTGCACCCCATACTCGTCCTGCGAGCGATAGCGCAAAAGCGTTACAGAGGGAACAAAAGGTCTTTATCAGATCTCAACGGAGATTACATTAACAATTTCATCTGTCATTCACATCTTATAATTACAATGTGAGCTACTTATGGAGAATGTTTCACTTCAATTGCTATGTATTTAGTTAATCATTATACATTAATGGTAGGTCTTATCGCTAATACGTAATTGTTTGATCTAGGGAAATATTACAGGGTAATAGGGGAGCTGCAGTTTGTTATTATTAGTTTCACAATACACTACTTGCTCCTTATTCTCATATGTCGTTATCTATGGGAAGGGAAATATGGATACAGTGCAAGGATTTCAGATATTTTATCCTTAGCTGACAGACAAGCGGAAAGGGAAGTTTGAAGACCTTAAAAATCGGGGGAACTAATGAAAACACAAGCTGCATACTTGGGACTCTGACAACAGATGGGAGCAAGATTGTGATCATGATAATCTACAATCCCCCCACCAAACAGTAGCAGACCCAGGCAGGAGTGATGATAACAACAAGGCATGTAAAGATGAACTGCAGAGGGCAGCAACAACAACTCTCAGAATGAGAGCGAAACTGCTGGTCATGGGGGACCTAAATCATGGAAATATCAATTGGGAATCAAAGAATCCACATGGTGGATTGGAACGTGGGGAGCAAAGTTAGTGCACGTTATAGACAGGAATTTCCTAACACAGTATGTGAAGGAAGACAAGGGAAAGAGGAGGGGATACACCGAGCCTATTAGACCTATTTTCACCAAGAATGTAGAAGACTGAGAATTTGATATATGAATTAATCAACCCATCCTCCTGTTTAGATAGTACCTATTTTGGCGATCGTCAATAGTCAGAATTCGTTCGTTCTTAGCTTTTAGATAGTCGTATACTGACTAGTAAGGAATTCTTAAAATAAATGAAGCTAAAACACAAATCTAAATATTCCTAGGATTATAGCTCACATATGTACTATATTAGTCCTCAGATATCGTGCATTAGGCCTAGGGATGTTAGGTTAGTTTAATATGTCAAATCAACACAATTAAAAATGTTTTCCGGTTTGTCCAACTCAATAGCTCAGATTTCTACTTCCTAATTTCGTTGTACGTCGATATATATATACTATGGTCCTTATTGTTACTGTAAGTATTACCAAAACAGGAGGTGGCTGGAAATACCACTAGGAGCCAGTGACCATTGTGTCCTAGTCTTTGACTACATGATGGAACTTGAAATTGTGACCAAAGGACAAGAGGTCTGGCAAGGAGAGAGAACTACCGGAAAGGGGATTACAAGATAAGGGAATATCTGTGAGAATTGCCGTGTGAGGAAGAACTTAGAGGAAAAACAGTCCAAGATATGATGAACCTAGTCATATGGAAATGCAACGAGGCCGAAGAGCAACCAACGGTAAAGGAAAAAAGCAGGAGGGAATTCAATAACCCATGGTTTAATAGACAGTGACAGGATTCAGAAATGAGAAGCAGGAGGGAGTGGAGGAAGTACAGAAGACAAAGGACAGAGGACAAGAAGATTAGATGCAACAGGGCTAGGAACGATTACATTAACACAGGAAGAGTATCGGAAAGAAATTATGAGAACGATATTGTGATCAAAGTGAAAAAGCAACCTAAATTACTACAGAGTATAAGAAGAAAAATGTCGGTGAACGACCAAGTGACAAGACTAAGGAAAACAGAATATACGGAGAGTGATAAGGAAATCTGCGAGGTACTGAATGCCAGTTTCCATGGAGTGTTCACAACCGAGCCTGAGCAGCTCCCATTGTTAGAAGAGATTACCCTAGATGAAAGACTATCAGATACAGAGGTGACAGCAGAGGAAGTAATGAAACAGTTGACAACACTTGATTCAACTAAAGCAGTTGGACCAGACAACGTATCACCGCGAATACTAAAAGAGGCAGCGCAGGCTCTCAGCGTGCCTCTGGCAAGGATCGTTAATGAGTTTCTTATGAAGGAGAGTTGCCCAGTTGCTGGAAGAAGGCAAATGTGGTACCAATTTTCAAGAAAGGAGATAGGGAGGAGGCCCTTAACTACAGACCCGTATCACTGACAAGCATCCCCCTGCAAAATACTTGAAAGAATAATCAAGTTAAGACTGGTTACACACCTGGAGAACAATAGGTATGTAAACAAACACCAACACGGGTTCAGGGAAGGAAAATCGTGTTTAACAAACCTTATGGAGTTCTATGATAAAGTAACAATAATAAGGCAGGACAGAGAAGGATGGGCAAACTGCATATTTCTGGACTGCCAAAAAGCCTTTGATTCAGTACCGCACAGGAGACTGCTATTCAAACTTGAAAGGCAGGCAGGAGTAAGCAAGAAGTCTAGAGCATGGGTACGGAACTAGTAACAGGAAAGAGCCAGAGGGTAACCGTAAAGGGCGAGAAGTCAGACTGGCGAACAGTAACGAGTGGAGTACCTCAAGGATCGGTGCTGGGACCAATTATATTTCTAATATATAAAAATGACATGTCTACAGGAGTTGAGTTCTGTATGTTCATGTTCGCCGATTACGCAAAATTAATGAGAAGAATTGTGACAGATGAGGATTGTAGGATCCTCCAAGAGGACTTAAACAGGTTGCAGAGATGGTCAGAGAAATGGCTATTGGAGTTCAACACGAGTAAATGTAAAGTTATGGAAATGGCATCAGATGATAGGCAACCAAAGGGACAGTACACAATGAAGGGACACTGCTTACCTGTAACGATTCGAGAAAGAGACCTGGGAGTGGACGTAACACCTAATCTAACTCCTGAGGCACATATAAATAGGATATCGACAGCAGCGTACTCTACACTGGCGAAAAGTTTGAACGTCATTCAGAAACCAAAGTGAGGAGGCTTTTAGGGCGCTTTACACTGCCTACGTGAGGCCAGTTTTAGAGTATGCCGCACCATCAAGGAGTCCCCATCTGAAGAAATACATAAGGAAACCGAAAATGGTTCAGAAGTTTGTAACGAGGCTTGTCCCAAAGTTACGAGGGATGGAATATGAAGAGCGACTGATGGAACTGAACCTTACGACACTAGAAAAAATAAGGAGGGAGGGGGGGGGATATGATAGGAATATAAAATACTTAGGGGGATTGACAGTGTAAATAGATGACATGTTTACCCTAAATACTAACAAAACAATGGGACATGGGTGAAAGCTGGAAACTCGGATGTGTTTGAGATTTTAGGATTTTTTTTGTGCGTGAGAGTAGTGGGAAACTGGAATAAACAAATGGAGCAGGATGTGGAGGAAAACTCTATTCATAATTTTAAAACTAGACATGATAGGCGAATAGGACAGGAGTCATTGCCAAAAAACAACCGACTGCTGGAATGGCGGGATATAAGATTTAATGCTCGATCCTGCAGGCACCAACAAGTGAGTACACACGCAAGCAATACAAAACACTAAGCGATGTGATAAAGTCCAGCAACTTTCTCCGGGTTTCACTTGGCGTACACAGCAAGTTGAGGCGTGGGGGGGGGGTCACAAGCGCTGGGAGTCTGTCCCAGCACCTGGGTCTAAAACCTGAGACTTTGTACCCTTCTTACGTCATCGTTACTCGTTACAAACTCAACCGAGTCTAACGGAATTAACGGAACTTAATGAAAATACGAATATTGTGACATCACTGATATCATGGTTTTCGTGTTCAGGTTTTTGACACTTCTGGCATCAGTTATGT
The DNA here is from genome assembly GCA_020271785.1 of Procambarus virginalis. Classification (NCBI taxonomy): domain Eukaryota; kingdom Metazoa; phylum Arthropoda; class Malacostraca; order Decapoda; family Cambaridae; genus Procambarus; species Procambarus virginalis. The sequence continues at coordinate 1,733,131 of WNGS01009202.1, forward strand.
GACGCAAGTCATGGTTGTTAAGAGTTTAATACAACCATGAGGTTTAGAGTAGTTTGTCATTGTTTTAACCCAGAACGTAAACAATGTTCTTATCTTATGTAATAAATCGTGTTTTTTATTGGTTTATGTAAGAGTCGTAACTTTATATATTATGCTACATAGATCAAGAAAACCATTTTGGTTTTAATTGTTTGAGCCTATTCAGGTAAATGATAGTTATTATATTACGAAGGTGATGTGATGAATCATGAATTTTACAGGTTTACGTAAGCCTATGCAATCATGTTATCGAGTGAATTTAAGAATAATAAATGGGCGCATACTACTGTACGCACCATAAAATAGTGTAGGCCTAACCCTACACTGCTGCGTTTCCTAGCCCCTGCACGTCACGGTCTAGAGTCCTATATCCACTGCACGTCACGGTCTGGGGGTCCTATATCCACTGCACGTCACGTCTAGGGGTCCTATATCCACTGCACGTCACGGTCTAGGGGTCCTATATCCACTGCAGGTCACGGTCTAGGGTCCTATATCCACTGCACGTCACGGTCTGGGGGGTCCTATATCCACTGCACGTCACGGTCTAGGGTCCTATATCCACTGCACGTCACGGTCTAGGTCCTATATCCACTGCACGTCACGGTCTAGGGTCCTATATCCACTGCACGTCACGGTCTGGGGGTCCTATATCCACTGCACGTCACGGTCTGGGGGTCCTATATCCACTGCAGGTCACGGTCTGGGGGTCCTATATCCACTGCACGTCACGGTCTGGGGGTCCTATATCCACTGCACGTCACGGTCTGGGGGTCCTATATCCACTGCACGTCACGGTCTGGGGGTCCTATATCCACTGCAGGTCACGGTCTAGGGTCCTATATCCACTGCACGTCACGGTCTGGGGGTCCTATATCCACTGCAGGTCACGGTCTAGGGTTCCTATATCCACTGCACGTCACGGTCTGGGGTCCTATATCCACTGCAGGTCACGGTCTAGGGTCCTATATCCGCTACACGTCACGGTCTGGGGTCCTATATCCGCTACACGTCACGGTCTGGGGGGTCCTACATCCACTGCACGTCACGGTCTGGGGGGTCCTACATCCACTGCAGGTCACGGTCTAGGGTCCTTTATCCACTGCACGTCACGGTCTGGGGGTCCTAGCCCCTACACGTCACAAGAGTGAGGGTGTGGACCAGGGTTGTGAGCAAGAAGCATAGGTCGCGGAAGCCACCTCCAGTCAGAGCTTGAGACGACTGCGCCAGTGGGAACCGGTTGGTGTGTGAACAGGCACCAGGCTGATCATACAGGGTAATGGAGCGTGCCCTTGCCAGCATGTGGAGACTCCCGCAGGGTTCCCGGTGGGGCGGGGAAGTGGAAGGATATATGGCACCCAAGCTGGTGAGAATGGGTGCCTCCTGGCACTGTTGTGGTGTCACGGTGATGGAGTGATTTAAGATGGGCGACTCCGTGTCGCTGTGGCGCACTTCTGCTGCGTCCTGCAAGAATTAAGTCTGGTAGGGAAGTCTCTCAACAATGATCGGAATTTAACAATGGAGTGTTTTCATGGTCGAGGAGGTGAGTGACACAGACCAGCACAACTCTCAACCTTCGGTGTGGCCTCTCCTCCTCTCTAGAGGACTAACACCACCGCAAGAGTCGACTGACCAAGCAGCGAATATATATAATTTCAGGAATCACAATCGACTTGAGAATGGTCCAGGACGGACCGAAACGTCGTCGTCCCTTCACTTTCTAGTGTGTAGTCTGCTCAATATATTTCAGCCACGTTATTGTGTCTCCTCTCCTGCATATTAGTTGAAGACTAATGTAATCTCTGTTCATCTACACAGAAAAGTAATTATTTAAAAGAAGGCATCAAGCTGAGAGAAGTGATATCAAAACATAGACAGACTTGATAAGTACATTTTCCGGTGTATATATCCCTGTTGAGTGTACCTACAGTAGGACCAACAAGGCTTAACTGTGTCTCCAGGTATGGAGAGATCTAGCCCCCTGAGACCCTAGTAGCTACCGTTGTCTGCCTGGCCGCATTTTTATACCTGCCAACCTGTCGGAATTGTTGCCGAGGCTGTGAATGGAAGAGTCTTGCACGATCCGTGTTCCTAGTTCATGCCCAGGCACACCCACTCTTCCCCACCACCACTCGTCCCCACCACCACCACTCTTCCCCACCACCGCTCGTCCCCACCACCACCACTCGTCCCCACCACCACCGCTCGTCCCCACCACCACCACTCGTCCCCACCACCACCACTCGTCCCCACCACCACCACTCGTCCCCACCACCACCACTCGTCCCCACCACCACCACTCGTCCCCACCACCACCACTACTTCCCCACCACCACTCGTCCCCACCACCACCACTCGTCCCCACCACCACCACTACTTCCCCACCACCACTCGTCCCCACCACCACCACTCGTCCCCACCACCACCACTCGTCCCCACCACCCCCACTCTTCCCCACCACCACCACTCGTCCCCACCACCACTACTTCCCCACCACCACCACTACTTCCCCACCACCTCACAAAACTGCCCGACTCCAACCACCACGGTGGCCCCACTTTACTGCTCTCGTCATATTTCCTCGTGTTCCTAATGTATCGGGGACTTCCCCAAGTTACCCTGTCCTCGTAGCTTCGTTGTAATTAGTGGACTTCTACAGTATGTTGTGCTTCGAAAAGTGGGGACTGCATGCGCTGCATGTTCTACAAAGCTTTCTGACGTAAGTTACGCAATTATCAAAAGGTATATCAAGCCGGGGAGTGACTGTAGCAAAATAAGATTGTGTGTAATAGTTTAAACGCGTCGGTGTTTACATTTCTAAATGTCGTTCGCATATTGGACAGTTTTACATACGCTGCTGATGTTAATCAGTTCACGTGTACCTCTAGAGTTACATCCATGCCCGTAAATACATATAATAATGTTCAGAGAGACTCGCCCATACTTCGCCATGAACTCAAACTAAAATATTTTACATGTGGTGGGATGCAAGTGTTAAGTCTGTCCAGGTCAGACAGTAACCCGCAGTCCTCTTCTGTGCCCGTCAGTGTTCTGACCACACACACACACACACACACACACACACACACACACACACACACACACACACACACACACACACACACACACACACACACACACCAGAAATCCAGGTGCTGTGGCAAGTGTGGCTGCGCAGACGATCAACGCAGGTGGTGGCGTCCCGTCTCCACTCCTAGAGCAGTGTAGGCCTATCATGAGGCCTATACTACCTTCAACCCAAGATTTGTATGCTGTCCAGGATATACATTTACATGTAGATAAGATCACTTTCTAATGTATACACGGAGGATACGTTAACTCGCGTATATTAATCATAAACTTTGTTCACATTAGGGAATAGTTTGATTTTACTAAACTAATCAGTTTTCAACTGTTTAGTTTCCGCTCTTAGTAAACCTTGGCATAGCTATGTAGTCTTTGCCTCAAGGGTTAAGTCCCAGCTGTGTCTGGGTACAAGGGACAGGATGAACAACCCAGCAGGGTTTCTTCCTATTGCGGAGTGTTGGCTATGGCGGTGTGTCCACTCATAGGATGAGTGGCGCTGCTCAATACTGTCACTATGGCGGTGTGTCCACTCATAGGATGAGTGGCGCTGCTCAATACTGTCACTATGGCGGTGTGTCCACTCACAGGATGAGTGGCGCTGCCCAATACTGTCACTATGGTGGTGTGTCCACTCACAGGATGAGTGGCGCTGCTCAATACTGTCACTATGGCGGTGTGTCCACTCACAGGATGAGTGGCGCTGCCCAATACTGTCACTATGGCGGTGTGTCCACTCACAGGATGAGTGGCGCTGCCCAATACTGTCACTATGGCGGTGTGTCCACTCACAGTTTGAGTGACGCTGCCCAATACTGTCACTATGGTGGTGTGTCCTCTCACAGGATGAGTGGCGCTGCCCATAACTACGTGAGTATCACGTAGTTATGATTGTGGGGATTGAGCTTCGGCTCTTTGGTACCGCCTCTTAATCGTCTACTAACTTTTTTATAGGTTCCTGAGCCTATTGGGCTTTGTCATATCTACATTTGAAACTGTGTATAGTCTGGCTCCACCACTTCACTTCCTAATGAATTCTATTTGTTAATTTCTGACACTGAAAAATGACTGTAGCTCATTAGGGTACAAAGTTTCCACCTGTGTCCCCTTGTTCGTGTACCACCTGTGCTAAATAGTCTGTCTTTTTCTACCCTATCAATTCCTTTGAGAATTTTGTAGGTGGTAATCAAGTCTCCCCTAACTCTTCTTTCTTCCTGTGTCCTGAGGTTTAATTCCAGTAGATTTTCCACGGAGCTCATACCTCTGAGCTCAGGGGACCAGTCTGGTGGCACACCTCTGAGCTCAGGGACCAGTCTGGTGGCACACCTCTGAGCTCAGGGACCAGTCTGGTGGCACACCTCTGAGCTCAGGGACCAGTCTGGTGGCACACCTCTGAGCTCAGGGACCAGTCTGGTGGCACACCTCTGAGCTCAGGGACCAGTCTGGTGGCATACCTCTGAGCTCAGGGACCAGTCTGGTGGCACACCTCTGAGCTCAGGGACCAGTCTGGTGGCACACCTCTGAGCTCAGGGACCAGTCTGGTGGCATACCTCTGAGCTCAGGGACCAGTCTGGTGGCATACCTCTGAGCTCAGGGACCAGTCTGGTGGCACACCTCTGAGCTCAGGGACCAGTCTGGTGGCACACCTCTGAGCTCAGGGACCAGTCTGGTGGCACACCTCTGAGCTCAGGGACCAGTCTGGTGGCATACCTCTGAGCTCAGGGACCAGTCTGGTGGCACACCTCTGAGCTCAGGGACCAGTCTGGTGGCACACCTCTGAGCTCAGGGACCAGTCTGGTGGCACACCTCTGAGCTCAGGGACCAGTCTGGTGGCATACCTCTGAGCTCAGGGGACCAGTCTGGTGGCATACCTCTGAGCTCAGGGGACCAGTCTGGTGGCATACCTCTGAGCTCAGGGGACCAGTCTGGTGGCATACCTCTGAGCTCAGGGGACCAGTCTGGTGGCATACCTCTGAGCTCAGGGGACCAGTCTGGTGGCATACCTCTGAGCTCAGGGACCAGTCTGGTGGCATACCTCTGAGCTCAGGGGACCAGTCTGGTGGCATACCTCTGAGCTCAGGGACCAGTCTGGTGGCATACCTCTGAGCTCAGGGGACCAGTCTGGTGGCATACCTCTGAGCTCAGGGACCAGTCTGGTGGCATACCTCTGAGCGTTGTCTAACTTCTTTTTGTGTTTGACTATATATGGACTTTACTTTATAATTCAGTATTGGTCTGACACAATAGGTATACAAGGTTTGGAATGATTCCTTACACAAGTTTCTAATGACAGTTTTTATGTTTGCCAGTCTTGCATGTGCCCCTGATGATATCTTTTTGATGATGACTTCAGGAATCTGGCATGATATCAACCCCAGATTTCTCTTCCTGATTCTTGAAGGATTTCTTCTCCCAATTGGTACCATGTGTTCGATCTCCTGCTCCATACACCTATTTTCATTATTTTGCGTTTTCTAGAGTTAAACTCTATTAGCCATTTGCTGGACCATTCCATCGGCATATTCAGGCCATCTTGTAGTATCTTGCTGTCCTCTGCTTAATCCATCTCATGATTTTAGCATCGTCACCAGAGAGGAATGAGTCCTCTCATTCTTATGAAATGATCTTCGGGATGATCATTTACATATATCAGAAACAAGATAGGTCCGAGTACAGAACCTTGTGGGACTCTGTGACATCTCGCCATTCTGAAGTCTCACCGCTTACATAACTCCGTTTTCTGTTTAAGTACTCTTACCCAATGGAACACCTGGCCGGTTACTCCAAGTTATGGGATCGCCTCTTATGGGGTACTGTATCAAAACCCATCCCGCTCGGGATCACCCTAAACGTACATGGTGCTATGACCACCTCACAATGATAGACTATAAGGATGGCCAGAATGTGATATAACGTGAAAAGATGCACGTGCCAGAATTTGATACAAAACTGTCCCCAAGTTTAACAATAAGTGTAGTCGGAGAGTTCATTAGTCATAGAGCTTAGTTAATAAGCACCAGGACTAACTAATCACTGTAGACTATAACTGGTGAGGTGGTCACAGTACTGTGTACGTTTAGGGGTTATCCTGAGCGGCATGGGTTCGAATCCTGGTCGGGTCATTACAGTACTTAATGATAAATATTATATTATATATTTATTATATACAATTTATTTATATACAAGAAGTTACATTGGGGGTAACAAAGAATATAGAAATTAAGTTGAATTAACATTCTTGTAAAGCTACTAGCACGCATGGCGTTTCGGGCAAAAATTTATATATATATATATTATATATATATATATATATATATATATATATATATATATATATATATATATATATATATATATATATATAATGTCGTACCTAGTAGCCAGAACTCACTTTTTGGCCTACTATGCAAGCCCCGATTTGCCTAATAAGCCAAGATTTCCTGAATTAATATATTTTCTCTAATTTTTTTCTTATGAAAAGATAAAGCTACCCATTTCATAATGTATGAGGTCAATTTTTTTTCATTGGAGTTAAAATTAACGTAGATATATGACCGAACCTAACCAACCCTACCTAACCTAACCTATCTTTATAGGTTATGTTAGGTTAGGTAGCCGAAAAAGTTAGGTTAGGTTAGGTTAGGTAGGTTAGGTAGACGAAAAACAATTAATGAAAACTTGGCCTATTAGGCAAATCGGGCCCTGCATAGTAGGCTGAGAAGTGCGTTCTGGCTACTAGGTACGACATATATTATATATATATATATATATATATATATATATATATATATATATATATATATAATAATAATTTTTAACACTTTAAATCACCTTTTTTATAAATAATTAATATATGGTATAATATGATGTGAACTAGACGCCATTAATCAGCTAGGAGTCCACACTGTGTGTAATTGATGATTGTGATAAGTTATACACACCCACAAACATTTTGTTGGGGGGGGGGGGAGAGGTGAATTATACTAATACAAATCCAATATGTTTTCCATATTCTGAGGAGGCAAGCATTCGCGTTCCACAATATATTCACACTTCACAAACATCAATACCTTACCTCATAAACAGTCGCTAGAGGACAAAATTCTTAGCATAAGAAACTTCGTTGTCATTCGTTGTACAAGCCAACGTCTAAATTTCCTGGCAGCCTGACGACCAGCGTGTCCTCACCCCCTGCTGGCTGCCGCACTACTGACCAACCGCACCGCTGTGTCTCTGCCCTCCTCGCCGGGACACCCTGCGGTTGCCATCAACGTATTGAATTGTTTAATTTGATTATCATTTATATTGATTAATGAATGAGATTCACTTGATGATTTTCACAAACAGTTGAAGTTTAAAGTAACTTATATTTTTTTTGTATGTGTTGGCTACATCGGTGTTGACTTTTTATAAATGGTGTTCTTGACGAGGCAACATCTGCCATGAATATGTTGTCATTTTTTGTGTTAGTTTTTATGTGGTTGAACCGTACACCCCTTGGGCACAATGTTGTTCTCCAGGAGTAGCGGTGTCCCTCGTTGGATCGACGTTAATCACGTTAATTCGGGGTTGAAATGGCGTTGCTCTTATGTACAGTAACCACTGGGCACCAATTTTTTTTTGGTTCATGAAAATGTATTCCTAACGTGGAATTAAGTATATTATAAGTGACGTCGGCGCCAGCAACCTTAATAGTCTAAGACACTTAAGAAGAGCTAACACTTAAGACATGTTTGTGGTTCAGACAATAAAATCAATACTCCAAAATGATTTTTTCTTCTTTTTGTTTTAAACAGGTGGGTACAGGAGCAGACGATTTCTGGCTACTGTTAGCAGCCTGAGAGCTTGCCCTTCCCATAGCTGATGGTATTAGTTTTTCCCTGGAACACGACCGCCAGTTGATTTCCTATCAGTTACATAATTACTGCTGAGTGAACAGGGGCGCAGGATCAGCGAAACCAAAACACAGAGAAGATTAGATCAGCATAGACAGATAAACAAGAATCATCTCACAGCATCCAGTACTGCCGGGTGGGTAAATATAAGCAGGAAGGCTAGCTTTACTAGAGAGTGTCAGACCGGACTCCCAACTTGGTGCATTATACCGAGTAGAGACGGTAGCTAGGCCATCTCCAGTGATGTATAAGTCATAAACAGATACTTCGGCATAACTTACCGCATCAGAGTTTGGTTTCAGGGGGAAACCAGCTTCACCAAGGCCCCCAGATACTATCAAATATTGTCAACACCACCAATGCAGCACCACTAGACATCCACGCCGATGGCGTCGGTGCAAAACTTCTCTACTCAAGCGAGGAAGCTCTGGAACAACTGTCCGCTCCAGAACATCAGGACGCTCTACGAAACACCGACCTAATTATCGTGCCTACCTGGCTGATAGAACCATTTCGTCAGCCGCACCAGCGTCTACATCGCCTCTGAGGATGCTGACACTGTACTCTCAAGCATCATCACCAGGAACCCAGCTCTGAAGGCAAAGTTAGACTCATCACGAAAGACGGCAACCCCACGACCTACCCTGAAGGTGACCTTCTCTACAGCTGCACCGGCGACCCAAGCAGTGGAAAACGGCTTCAGATGCCTGGACATATCCATCACACTAGACACTGTCAAGAAAGATCGTTACTACCTCATACGCCAATGCTTCAAATGCTACAAATAAGACCACGACACCAAGAACTGCCCACAAGCAGAGGCAAAGTGCAGCGTCTGCACTCAAAACCATCACTTTAAAGACTGCTAGTCGCTTATCAAAAGGTGTCTCAGCTGTAAGGGAGCACACACTGCCGTCTCCATGGACTGCCTCATAAGACTTGTTGAAATTAAGAAATCGGCGCTCGCCAACCACCAATCAGCCGGCGTTCAACATCCAGGCAACGACGTTCCCTGTGCTACCCAACTCCTCTGCTACAACGACGTCCGCACCAGGCCAGGCTCCACCCTCCCCCCTTACTGGGGACCCAGGACACAGGCGACTGCTGTCCAGCTAACCAACCAACCAATCAGCGGCGAAGAGAGTGTGTTACCACTACGTAACCAGGAGCTGAGACATGTATGTCTGGGAGTTTACAATATCTGCTGATGCTGACCAGATCATATATAAATCATGTTAGAACAAATTATTCGAGTACTTTGACTCAATAGGTGAAAATTTGAATTTTTTAGAAATAACTCTACGGCAAATATTAAAACAATGTGTATTTCATTTAAAATGATCTATTACAAGAAACTTTAGCTAATTATCCCAAGTTAGCAAACTGTAGGATGGGGAATGCCTTCCACCCCCGTCCACGTCAATGGGCGGGGCTGGGGGGTTATTTGTTCAAGTAATAAACAAATTCATAGTGTATGTAACTGGCTGACCCAAAAAACTCTCCCTCCTTAATTGTGTGTCTCTTGAGGTCACTAGGATATTATCAAACTCAGAAGATTCTGGTAATTCATTTATATCTTAAAATGGTTTATCAACCACTGGTGGGTTATTAAGGTCTATCAACCTCTGGAGGCTTATTAAGGCCTGTCAGTCTGGAGGGTTATTAAGGCCTATCAATCTCTGGAGGGTTATAAAGGCTTATCAATCTCTGGAGGTTTATTAGGGCCTATCAATCTCTGGTGGGTTATTAAGGCTTATCAATCTCTGGAGGGTTACGAAGGCCTTTCAATCTCTAGAGGGATAAAGGCCTATCAATCTCTGGTGGGTTATTAAGGCCTATCAATCTCTGGTGGGTTATTAAGGCTTATCAATCTCTGGAGGGTCACGAAGGCCTATCAATCTCTGGAGGGATAAAGGCCTATCAATCTCTGGAAGGTTACTAAGGCCTATCAGTCTCTGGAGGTTTATTAAGGCATATCAATCTCTGGAGGGTTATTAAGGCTTATCAATCTCTGGAGGTTTATTAAGGCCTATCAATCTCTGGAGGTTTATTAAGGCCTATCAATCTCTGGAGGTTTATTAAGGCCTACCAAGATCTGGAGGGTTATTAAGGAGTGTTAACCTTTGGAGGGTATCAAGGCCTACCAGCCTCTAAAGGGATATTAAGAACTATTAATCTCATGAGGGCAATTGAAGCCAATCAACCTGTGGAGTGTTATTAAGACCACAACAAGAGCCTACTGACCAACTAACAAGTACATATTCATTACTCCCGAGCATAGTTCATGAATGAAGTAAACTGTTCATTAATTGTCCCCTTTGTTGGGGGACAGGTCTTGTAGTGAGGCCTTTGTCCAGGCCTTCCCGCCCCAGGATGTGCCCCGCATCCTGCTGATATGTAGCCTGTAAATTATATATATATTAATTATATATATATATATATATATATATATATATATATATATATATATATATATGTATTATATATATATATATATATATATATATATATATATATATATTATATGCGAACAAGCCTGAATGGTCCCCAGGACTATATGCAAGTTATATGTGTTATATATATATATATATATATATATATATATATATATATATATATATATATATATATATAATATACACACACACACTAGCTGTACTCGGCCACGTGTTGCTGTGGCTACCTGTTTCCCATTCCTCCCCACCATTCCCACCTCCCCCATCCTCTCGTCCTCTGACCATTCCTCTCTCCCTGTTCCCTCGTCCTCCCAATCATTCCCCACTCCTTCATCCCCCTCGTCCTCCCCACCATCACCCCACTCCCCTGTCCCCTCGTCCTCCCTACCATTCCCCACTCCCTCTTCCGATGCATTCCCAAATGATCTGATGTTCCCATAAGAAAATTGGGAACTTCAAATGATCTGATGTTCCCATCACTGAAATATAAGAAAAACAATTAAAAAAACGAAATGAAAAACAATGATAAAAATAAAAAAAAATTAACTATACTCACGAAATGACCGGTATGGTAAACAACTCGGCTCAATTCCAACGCAATGTCACACAAATTAATTAAATTAAAATTAAATACAATCGAAAATCTATGAAAATTAAATTTATCAATGCAATCGGAAACATTGAAATGGAATCGTAACATATTTACTATAAAGTGTTGCTCTTACGTACAACAGATGGCGCTGTTAAAAAAAAAAACATGTTTTTTCCTGTCACAGGTGAGACATGTATATAGTAGGTACATAAAAATACGCGCCTATTCGAATGCAAAGTTGCATCAAAATTTCAAAGCAATCGGCAAAGAGGTTTAGAAGAATTTTCTCACATGAAAACTAAACAAAAAAACAGTTTTTCAAAAAAGCATGTTTTTTCCTCGACACAGACGTGACATCTATATAGTATGTATATAAAAACCCGCTCGGATGGGAATGGAACGTTGTATGAAAATTTCAAAGAAATCGGTGAAGAACTTTCGGTGATTAGCGATTTTAAACAAATGAACATTTACATTTTTATTTATATAGATATTTATAATTATTCAAAGTGAATAATTATTCACTTTATAATTATTCAAACTCAGTGTTTATTAACATACATTTAATTTTCAAAATGTAATAGAATCTACAGGTATTGTTTAATTGTTTTACCTGAGAGCCAGTAACACTAATGGCCTTGACGAAGACAGGAAGCCGTCGGTTTGTCGAAGGTTCCCCCCATTGCCTTCTAGTCAAAGCGTTTTGTAAACACCTGTTTGCAAACATGTCCGTTCTGGTCCAGACACTGCTGGCTGATAACGCAAAGCAATGGAATCGCAAACATTAAGAAAGATTTCGTTTTGTATCTGAATGCTTTCTTGTTCAATGGCTGCTCTCAGTTCAGCAACTGTTGGCTGTTTTGTAGTGTAGACTTTTTATATATCATTTAACTATCTACAAAATACAGTGTAGAGCTGGTGAACGAGGATATTCCTCGAAATCCCTCCGTCCAATCCTCCTGTTTGGCAAGATCTCATCAAAGTAGGGTCATACATCACGGTTGTGTGTGTGTGGGGGGGGGGGGTCCTAGCTTGGTGAGAAATTAAATCTGAAAAGAAACTTCAATTCCGTTATCAGCTGTTAACGTGTGTTTATACATTTTCTGGGGACAGAAAACTGACCTCAGCACCAAACCGACGATCGTGTGGTGCATTGGTCAGAGTAACAGTGGGACCAAGGTTCGAATTGAGCCTTGTTGGTCTCCCACGTACTAGCAAATATATATAATAGGATAAAAAAACAAATTTTCTGATGTAACCTACATCCGAAACATTTACGTCATGCATTTTGTGGGTAGCTTGTTGCTCAGTAGAATGGTCGTCTCTCAAGCGGGAGTCGAGCACTGGGTGTTCCAGGCCCCAAGTGCCCAGAAATGAAACGTTGTTATCCATGGTATTGTGGCTGACAGTTTACAGGGTTCCTATCCTCGTCGAGGCCATTAGTGTGTTACTGACCCTCAGGTAAACTCATTTAAACATTTCTCAAGGTGCTGTACATAATGTTCCTGTAACGTCATCCTCGAGGGGAGCCGGTCGGCCGAGGGACAGCACGCTGGGCTTGTAATCCTGTGGTCCTGGGTTCGATCCCAGGCGCCGGCGAGAAACAATGGGCAGAGTTTCTTTCACCCTATGCCCCTGTTACCTAGCAGTAAAATAGGTACCTGGGTGTTAGTCAGCTGTCATGGGCTGCTTCCTGAGGGTGGAGGCCTGGTCGAGGACCGGGCCGCGGGGACACTAAAAAAAAAAAAGCCCCGAAATCACCTCAAGATAAGATAACGTATGATTACGTGTACATATTTGGTTGATTTCACAGAGAGATTAGTGGTTTTTATATTTATTTAGTATAGTCTTGGTTACAGCAGTTGGATTGTTGACAGTGCAGTGAAGTATAGTAGTTGAAGTAGAAGTGTAGTTCTTGTTCTTACAAGAATGTAAGAACACTTGTATATATAAATAAATAAATAAAAATAAATTGAGACGAAGCCTGGAGCAGGGCAGAGGGGTGAGTGAGGCCGGGGATGGTGAGCTCAGATGCGGGGTGAGCCTGTACTTTTTCTTTTTTGCAGGGATGTTCCTGCGCGGGCCCCGAGCCTCTGGCTGGTCCACTAAGTGTTGCTTGTTTCTGTTTTACTTGGGCGGAGTATGAGTATTTATGACTCGTATGGGCGCTTCGGTAAGATTTTGCCATATGTGTTTAACAACTTCTTCTGCTCTGTTGGATCTAAGTTGAAATCTTAATGGGTTTGTAGATGTGCACTGTGTTAGATAATGTTCCAGTAGTCTGTTGTGGTTGTAACTGTGTACTGTGTTAGATAATGTTCCAGTGGTCTGTTGGGCATTTCTCCACAGTGCTGACATTTCCTCTCATCTTCCGGAACCTGTAAGCCTATTTCCCATGCACATGGGTATCCAAGCCTGATGCGATGTAAGTGTACTTCTGTTACTCTACTGCTCCCTTTCATCAAACTAAGTGGTTCGTAGTTGGTTGAATTCTTGTATCAACCCGCAGATCCTGATGTTGCAACTGCTGTGTTGTGGTCACTGTACATCTTTTGCATTGCTTTGTTTCTAATTACTTTCTTAATCTGTGATAGACTCTGTGATATGTAAATGTCTACATTTCTTCTCTTAGTTGCAAGTTTTGCAGCTTCGTCTGCAATGTCATTTCCTATTATTCCCACATGACTTGCACCCAGTTGATAAGTACCCATCGGCCTTGTCGTTTGAGTGTTTGCATTAATGATATGACATTTGTGATCAGATGTATGTTATCACATATGTGTTCTTGTTACAAGGTTTCAATGGCGGTACTCGAATCTGTATGTATGATAACAGTTGTCAGTGTTCAGCAAGAGCATGTTCCAAAGCCTTTTGAATGGCTAGCATCTCTGTTTGTAAAGTCTAACACCCATTTGAGAGTCTCCAACTATTTACAGAGTTTCCTGCTTTAACTGCAGCTCCGGTTTCTTGTCCCTGCTGGTCTACTGATCCATCTGTGAAGTAAGTGAGCTGTCAGATGCCAAGTTTGCTTCTATATGTATCTGTGCAATGTTACGTAGCAGATGAGGATTTGTCTGGTTCGTTTTTCCTTCAAGAACCATAATCTTAAAGTCTGCTGGCGGAGATTCCCAAGGGGGTTGCATAACAAAGTCTGCATGTATTTCGTCGACACCCCCTCTCAATTATTGTGTTATTTCGAATGTATTGATGGTGTTTATCGCACAATGGGTCCACCTGTTGCTATTGGAGGCTCTTCTGTCCAGAGTTAGTGCTCTAGTGATTATATCTTTAAGTGAACTGATTCTAGGTCTAGTCAATATCTTGGTCAGCATGCACGCAGCAATCCCTTTTACCCTTATTTCAATCGACGGTACCTTGGTTTCCAGTCTTAGGTTCAGTATTTTAGTTCATCTGGGAGCTCCTGTTATGATTCGCAATGCATCGTTTTGAATAACCTCAACGTTTGCCCACTGACCAGGAGAAAGAGTGAGTAAGGCAGGCGCTGCATAATCAACTAGGGAACGAACGGTGTGTATGTAAAACATTCTTAACACTTTGTGTCCCGCTCCTAGACGGGGGACCTGTGATTGCTCTCATTATATTTAGTAATGATTTTGCTTTCTCCTTCAGATATTGAATTGTTTGTTGAATGTCATTTTAGAATCTATCCACACTCCGAGATATTGATATTGTGTAACCCATTGAAGGTTAATGTCTTGAGTGTGTAGGTGCCGTGAGCGTGTAGAGCGTAGCGCTCTGAATGCGGGCGGAGTCGAGGAGCTCGAGTGCAGGACGAGAGCGTGAAGGCTTGATGCGGCCGGAGTCTGGCTGTCTGCTCTATGTCGAGGCTGAAGGGTCTTGTGAGGGTAGGAACTGGACATGTCAAGTGTTACATTACTGTTGGTGAATGTGGAAGATGTGTGGTATCTCTCTGTGACGATGTCGACGCCATCTGTCGAGCGCACCCGACCCCAATTCTTTTAGGAGGGGAGGTGTGCCGATGTTGAAGCCATCTGTTGAGTGCACCCGACCCCAATTCTTCAATGATAATTTTTAGACTTGATTCTTCCCATGGAGGAGGCTGCCGAAAGTGTTGATATGGTCTATCTTCCCCTTTGTTTTCAATGGTCCATTTCACATCCACTTTCTCTGGAATTTTGACCAGATTATCCGTCCATGCAATTGTTCTATATTGAAGGTTTCTCTGAAGCTATCTGTGTATGCTATCTTTGATTGACAGTCTGGCGGTGGTTGCAACAAGTTTTGCTGTTATGGTGGTTATCCTTTGTTTGATCCTGTTTTCTAAGGCTGGTAAGTTGGTTTCCATTCTTAGATTCTCTCGGCGCGTCCATACAGGTGCTCCCAGCATTGTTCTGAGAGCATCATTTTGAGACACTTCCAGTTTCTCCCATTGGTTATC
Organism: Procambarus virginalis; assembly: GCA_020271785.1. NCBI lineage: Eukaryota > Metazoa > Arthropoda > Malacostraca > Decapoda > Cambaridae > Procambarus > Procambarus virginalis. The sequence continues at coordinate 1,748,617 of WNGS01009202.1, forward strand.
ACTGAGGGATGTAAGAGCAGGGGCAGCATAGTCAATGAGTGACCTAACTGCTTGAACGTAGTACATTTTGAGTACTGGTAGAGATACACAATCTCTAAGACTTGTCAGGGAGCGCAAAGCTGAGTTGTAAAGCCTAAAGCTGAGGCTTTACTACGTTGTCTAAGATATTCAACTTCTTGAGTGAATTTCAACTGGCTGTCTATTATGACTCCTAGGTATTGAAAACTGGTAACCCACTCAATTTCATCTCCTTGTATGGCGAGTCTGATGTCTTGAGTTCTCATTTTAACGGTCATTGCTGTTGTTTTATTGCTGTTTATTTTCACTGCTATGCGTTCTGCTTCCCTGCTGATAATATCTAGGCATTTTTGTGCATGGTTCCTTGCACCTTTGGCATTGATGATGACCACAAAGTCGTCTGCATAGTTAAGCAGTTTGGCTTTTGGTAACTTGAGCTTCACGAATTGTTCCATGAGACAGTTGAAGAGGAAGGGGCTTAGTATTCCTCCCTGCGGAGTTCCATTTTCCAGCCTCTTTGAGGACGATGTTTTTCCTTGGAATTTGACTTTAGCTTCTCGGTTAAGCAGGCTTCCTTTGGCAAAGGCAAAAGCGTGTCCTTTGATTTCCTTATCCACAAGGCAGCACAGTGTAGCTGGAGCATTGGCTAACTCGAAGGCTTTTTCGAAGTCTAGAAAAATAAAGATTCCAGGTTTGTCATTGATTTCATCCAGGATGGAAATAAGGCATTCTGTGGTTCTAACACCTTTTCTGTAAGCAAACATATTTTAGTGTAGTGGACCGACTTTCCATTCAATTCGTTTAATTAATTAAGGGCCATTCTTTATTCAGTTTTGGCCAGACAGCTTGTTAATAAGATGGGTCTTGGATTTCCTGGGGTCTTTAGGTTTTGGAATGGGAACTATAATTGCACTGTTCCAAGAGAGTGTTCGAGTTCTTGTCACCCATACTCTGTTGATGAGATTCAAGAAGGCTGCTTCACCCTTTTCTCCTAGCTTGGCCAGCATGTTGTAAGTGATTTTGTCCTCACCTGAAGCTGTGTTTTTAGTTTTCTTTGTGGCGCTTCTGAGTTCTTTTAGATTGAAAGGTTGGTCTAGTTCGTCAGGTAATGCTAAAACATCATCTATTTTTTTCATGTTGCTGTTTGAAGTCTTTGTTGGTGAGTCAGAGCTGCTTGGGGAAGTTGAGTGGAACTGGCTCTTGAAGCAAATGATTTGCTAACCTTTTTGTTTCTTGCTCTGGATGAACATGATGTGGCGGAGCAGGAGGCGATTTTCCTTTGGCCTTGTTGATCTGCCTCCAAATGTTACCCAAGGATGTATGCTGATTTAGTTTAGCGCACAACTCGATCCATTTTTCTTCTCTGATTTTTGCTGTTTCTTCGTACACATGATCTCGGACAGCTCTAAGAAGTCCTAGATTAGCTCGGTTCTATCTCTTCTAAAATTGTTTCGTGCACAATTTAGTCTATTATGTAGTTCTTTGAACCTGTCACAGTAATACCAATGGTCCTTATGTTGTTGGGTAATTGTTTTCCTCTTGGGGATGGCGTGATTTGCTGCTCTATGTATTGCATTTACTAAATCTTTTTCCATTTCTTCGGTGTTGTCAGGAGGAGTGTAGTTTTGGTGCCAAGTTTCGAGAGATTCCTGAAACTTCGTCCAATCTGCTTTGATAAAGTCCCATCCGGGCTCGGGAGCTGGAGGTCTAGGAGGTAGTGCTATATTAATAACTGTTTTTGTCCAAAGTGGTCACTAGTCAGAACATGATCAACTGACCAAAGACACAACTCATAAATACTGGTGGAGACAAACGTGAGATTCAGCTTCCCCGCACCAGTGTGGGTTGGTTCCGTCGAGTTAAGCAGACTGATTTCAGGCACTTCATCCAAAAGTGTTCAATATGTCTTCCGTTGGCGTCGGTTCTTGGTGAATGAAGTAGTAATTCACTATGAGCGTTGAAGTCACCCGAGATGACAGTAGGTGTAGTGACTGCTATTTCAAAGATTGCAGAGAGATCTATGTCGTGTTCTCAAGGGGCTCTTGTAAACATTGAAGATGGACAGCATTGAGTTCCTCACAGTGAGATTAACTCCCATAATTTCGACATTCTCACCACAGTTAGGCAGGTCTGTGGTTGCCGAGGCATTGATATGATTTCTTACTAGAATTGAAATGCCTCTGGTGCCACCTTGTGCAATTGGGCAGTGAAAACCTTGATATCCTGGGATATTGATATTTCTTTCAGTCCTGGTGAGTGTTTCTTGAAGTAGAAGAATATCAATGCTGTCCTTGAGAAGCACTGTTCTGAGTGTTTGTGCTTTGTTTTTGAATCCTTGAATATTCCATTGTATAATCTGAGATTGTCCATTATTCTGTTAGAGTTGAATCCATTGAGTCCATGGTAGTTTCTAAAGTGCTGATTTCCCCGACGGCATGTGTCTTCTTGGCTGGATTGGAGACTGCCATTGGGTGCTGAAACAATTCAGTTTCGCCACCTTCTTCGACTTCTACTTCAACCTTTTCAGGTAGGGCTTGTAGAAGTGTGGAAGAA
>WNGS01009202.1:1761202-1771779 GCA_020271785.1 Procambarus virginalis
TTACACTTGCCCCCACGAAGGATGTAACCTTCAATCTAAGTACATGGGTATGACGTCGACCAAGCTGACGACGAGGCGTTTGACATGCCAATCTTCAATCCGGTGCCCCCAGGAATCAAATGAGACAAGCCCATGACATCACCCTAACAAAAGAAATGTTGAACAAAAATACCTGTATAATAAACAAAAACCCAAGATGCAAGAAAGATTACAAATTCTTGAAGCAATTCACATAAGAATAGATCAACCTACCATGAACACCCCAAATCACGAACTATTTACTCTACTCACCATGAGAGTAAGGACGAACATAAGAACAAAGGTAACTGAACTGCAGAAGGCCTATTGGCCCATACGAGGCAGCTCCTATTATAACCACCCAATCCCACTCATATACTGTCCAACCATGCTTGAAACAATCGAGGGATCCCACCTCCACCACGTTACGCGGTAATTGGTTCCACAAATCAACAACCCTGTTACCGAACCAGTATTTACCCAAGTCTTTCCTAAATCTAAACTTATCCAATTTATACCCATTGTTTCGTGTTCTGTCTTGTGTTGATACTTTTAATACCCTATTAATATCCCCTTTGTTATGTCCATCATCTTCTTGTAAACTTCTATCATGTCACCCCTAACTCTTCGCCTTTCCAGTGAATGCAATTTAAGCTTTATTAATCTTTTTCATATGAAAGATTTCTAATTTGGGGAATTAACTTTGTCATCCTACGCTGGACACGTTCAAGTGAATTTATATCCATTCTATAGTACGGCGACCAAAACTGAACTGCATAATCTAAATGGGGCCTAACCAGAGCAAGATATAGCTGAAGAACCACACCAGGTGTCTTGTTACTAACGCTTCGATTAATAAATCCCAGTGTCCTATTTGCCTTATTACGAACATTCATGCATTGATCCTTTTGTTTTAAATTCTTACTAATCATAACTCCCAGATCCCTTTCGCAATCCGACTTCGCAATCTCAACACCATCTAGCTCGTATCTTGTAACTCTATCATCATTACCTAGCCTCAAAACTTTACATTTATTAGCATTAAACTGCATCTGCCAGTCTTTTGACCATTTTAAAACCCTATTTAGATCAACTTGAAGTGATAGCGAGTCTTCTTTCGTGTTAATTTCCCTACCGATTTTTGTATCATCTGCAAATTTGCAAATGTTGCTACTCAAACCTGAATCTAAATCATTTATATATATTATAAACAACAGAGGTCCCAGGACAGAGCCTTGAGGCACTCCACTAACAACATTATCCCACTCTGACTTAACCCCATTTATACTAACTCTCTGTTTCCTTTGGAATAGCCATGCCCTAATCCAACTTAATATAGCACCCCCAATACCATGAGCCTCTATTTTTTTAATTAGTCTTTCATGTGGCACTGTATCAAAAGCTTTGCTAAAGTCAAGGTACACAACATCACAATCCTTACCACTATCAACTGCCTCAACTATGCTGGAATAAAAAGATAGCAAATTTGTTAAACATGAACGGCCATTTGTAAAACCATGTTGCGACTCATTTATTAATTTATGTTTTTCAAGATGAAGACGAATTGTATTTGCAATTATCGATTCAAGTAACTTTCCCACAATAGACGTTAGGCTAATTGGCCGATAGTTTGACGCAAGTGATCTATCTCCTTTCTTAAAAATTGGTACCACATTAGCTACCTTCCATGACTCTGGCACTCTGCCTAACTCTATTGATTTATTAAATATGGTAGACAGTGGCTCGGAAAGCTCCTCTTTGCATTCTTTAAGCACCCTGGCAAACACTTCATCCGGCCCTGGGGATTTGTTTGGTTTTAGTTTTACTAATTGTTTAATTACATCCTCCCTGGTAACTGCTAAACTAGTCAACCTGTCCTCATCCCCACCCACATAGACTTGTTCGGCTGAAGGCATATTGTTAAGTTCTTCTTTAGTAAATACAGATATAAAATATTTGTTAAAAATACTACTCATCTCCTTGTCATTATCCGTTATTTGACCTGTCTCAGTTTTTAATGGACCTATCCTTTCCCTAGTCTTAGTTCGATATAACTGAAAAAACCCTTTAGGATTTGTCTTTGCTTGCCCTGCTATGCGAACTTCATAGTTTCTTTTTGCTTTCCTTATCTCTTTTTTAACATTTCTAACCAGTTGTACGAATTCCTGTTCTAAAGTGACCTCCCCATTTTTAATCCTTTTGTACCAAGCTCTCTTTTTACCTATAAGGTTCTTCAAATTCTTTGTTATCCACTTTGGGTCATTAGTATTCGATCTATTCAATTTGTATGGTATACTACGTTCCTGTGCTTTGTTTAGAATATTCTTAAATAAGTTATATATTGAATCCACATCGAAATCCCCTTTTACGTCACCTATCGCTGGGTTCATGTCTCGCTCCAAGACCGGCCCACACCCCATACCCAAGACTTTCCAATCTATTTGACCCAAAAAATTTCTTAGGCTATTAAAATCAGCTTTTCGAAAATCTGGCACTTTAACAGAATTTTCTCCTACAGGTCTATTCCATTCTATGCTAAATCTGATTTCTTTGTGATCACTGTTCCCTAGCTCACTCCCTATTTCGATGTCATTAATTTGTGTTTCCCTGTTAGTTAACACTAAATCTAAAATATTATTTTCCCGCGTTGGTTCCTTAATGTGTTGCGTAAGAAAGCAATCGTCAATTAATTCTAGAAAATCTTCTGCTTCACTATTCCCTGTTTTGTTCAACCAGTTTATTCCACTAAAATTAAAGTCACCCATGACATAAATACTGTTAGATCTAGATGCTCTAGATATTTCATCCCATAGATGCTTTGCTTCCATTCTGTCTAAATTTGGTGGCCTATATATAACTCCTATTATAATATTATTTGCTTTTTCGTTTAATTCTATCCAAATAGTTTCTGTGTGTGGCTCAGTTTTGATTCCCTCTTTGAGACTACATTTCAAATTGTCCCTAACATATATGGCTACTCCCCCTCCTCGTCTAATATATCGATCTGTGTGAAATAGTTTAAATCCATTTATTTGATATTCAGCTAATAGTTCTCTATTTTCTACATTCATCCACGTTTCGGTAAGTGCAATAATATCTATTTTTTCTGTGCAGACAAGAGCATTTAATTCGTTAATTTTATTTCTTAGACTTCTACTGTTAGTGTAATATACCCTAAGTGAATTGTTATTTTGAGGCCCTTCTCTTTCCCTGATCATTTTGCCAATTCCTTTCTCCCACAAACACATACTTTTATTACCTCCTTCCTCCAAATCAATTCCCATACCACTATCTACTAACAGTTTAAACCCAAACAAACACCTCTAACCACTGGTTCCAACGAGTTCGCAACAGCAACAACCCCAGCCCTCGATAGATGCACCCCATCACGAGCATACATTTCATTTCTTCCATAGAAGTGTTCCCAGTTGTCTATGAAAGATATTGCATTTGATTTGCAATATCTTTCCAGCCGGCAATTGACACCAAGTGCCCTCGACATCCATTCATTTCCCACTCCCTTTCTTGGAAGAATGCCACATATGATCGGGATTCCTCCCTTGCTCCTAACTAATTCAATGGCTGTCCTGAATCTCTGTATTAGTTCCTCACTCCTAACTCGTCCAACATCATTACCCCCTGCACTAATACAAATAATGGGTTTGTTCCCATTTCCCGTCATAATATCATTCATGTTTCCAACAATATCACCAATTCCAGCTCCCGGATAGCAAACCCTTAATCTGTTCCCCCTATCTCTGGCACAAAACGTTCCTCAACTGGGAATCTCCCACAACCAAAATTCGCTTCGGTACCTCCTTAACTTTCTGAGCACCCTGAGGGGCCCGCGCTCCGCCGCTCCTCGCTGATTTCCGTTCCGAGTGAACTGCAGGCTCACCACAGCACTCGTCCTCCAACACGGCAAATGAATTTGCTGTCTTTAGGGCGTCTGTAGGCGGCCTTGTCAAGGTCTTCTTAAGACCCCTGTCCTTAACGACTTTCCACGACGAGGTCTTGTTAATATTGGTCTCCTCCTTCGTTTCTTCCCGATGTTTCAGCTGTCGTACCTCCTCTCGTAGGGAATCCATCTCTGCTCTCAGAGTTCCAACTAGATTCATCAATTCCTTCACTAATCCTTCCATTATTGCTATAATAATGTTACTACAATCGGAGCTCCAGCTAACACAACCTCTCACTGTGACTGCACCTGACTGACTGACTGACTGACTGTGAAGGAGACATTAGGTGAAAAGAAATGTGCCCAATCATTTCTGTTCCACCAGGATTCGTACCTGGAATTCTTGATTGTGCGTCGAGAACGAACCTGACTGTACTACCTGGACCCTCAAACATTTATTATTATTATTATTATTATTATTATTATTATTATTATTATTATTATTTATTATTATTAATAGTTGGCGTAGAGGGACTTAAATACGCTTGCCATAAGAACATTTATTTTAATATTATTGAGGCTTGGAAGCAACCACAGCTCGGTCTGACAGATGCAGTTTAATGCTGATAAATGTAAAGTTCTGAGGCTAGGTAATGATGATAGAGTTACAAGATACGAGCTAGATGGTGTTGAGATTGCGAAGTCGGATTGCGAAAGGGATCTGGGAGTTATGATTAGTAAGAATTTAAAACAAAAGGATCAATGCATGAATGTTCGTAATAAGGCAAATAGGACACTCGGATTTATTAATCACAGCGTTAGTAACAAGACACCTGGTGTGGTTCTCAAGCTATATCTTGCTCTGGTTAGGCCCCATTTGGATTATGCAGTTCAGTTTTGGTCGCCGTACTATAGAATGGATATAAATTCTCTCGAACGTGTCCAGCGCAGGATGACTAAGTTAATTCCCCAAATTAGAAATCTTTCATATGAAGAAAGATTAACAAAGCTTAATTTGCATTCACTGGAAAGGCGAAGAGTTAGGGGTGACATGATAGAGGTTTACAAGTGGATGAATGGACACAACAAATGGGATATTAATAGGGTATTAAAAGTATCAACACAAGACAGAACACGAAACAATGGGTATAAATTGGATAAATTTAGATTTAGGAAAGACTTGGGTAAATACGGGTTCGGTAACAGGGTTGTTGATTTGTGGAACCAATTACCGCATAACGTGGTGGAGGCAGGGGTCCCTCGACTGTTTCAAGCGCGGGTTGGGCATGTATATGAGTGGAATTGGGTGGTTATAGATAGGAGCTGCCTTGTATGGACCAATAGGCGTTCTGCAGTTGCCTTTGTTCTTATGTTCTTCTTATGTTTATGAGATGTAAGGCAGTAGAACTTCTTAATGAACCAGAATTTGTCTAGAGTGATGTTTAATTCATAATAACAAGTGTCCCCTGTTAATGGTATACTGTGTTGGTGCAGGAATTGTGATCGTGTGGCCACAGCTGACGCTACACCAGGAGGAGCTGGGGCTCACAACCTACCACACGGGGATCTGCAGCTCCGTCATGTCCTTTCTCATTATATTAGTACCGCTTCTTGCTGGCTTAGCTGGGGACAAGCTCGGCAACTATAAGGTCGGTAAGCCTTTCATAAACTCGTAGCAAAAGCTGTCATACATTGTCATGGAGTTTTAGAAGAAATCCATTTTATTATTCTCGCAGAATCTGTTTAGTGTATTATATATTTTGGTGTTCTTGGTGTGTAAATTAGTACCCTCCTAACACAGCTGTAATACTGTGCTGTTCTATGTATGCCCAGGAGCCATCAGTGTAGAAGCTTCATTGACCAATTATCAAACAACATTAATTAACATAAACTCCCAGCCAGTTAGTACTTTTCTAATAAAGTTCTTGTTCTGCATTAAATTAAGACAATGAAAACACAAATAATAAACAATCACATTTGACAATAACAAAATGATATAATAACAGTATGGTTTTCGATCTGGAAGATCCTATGTAATTTACATAGCGTCAATGATAGAGCCACAGAGATTTTACAAGAAAGAGATACCTGGGTTGACTGCATTTATCTGCACCTAAAAAAGGCTTTCTAAAGAGTTCCACATAAGAGGTTGTTCTGGAAATTTTAACAAACTGGAGGAATGACAGGGAGGCTTCTAACATGGATGGAAAATTGTCTTGACAGAAAAATGAGGGCAGTAATTAGAGGCAATGTATTGGACTGGAGAAATGTCACAAGTGGAGTACCACAGGGTTCAGTTCTTGCACCGGGAATGTTCATTATCTACACAAATGACTTACCAGAAGGAATACAAAATTATATGAACACGTTTGCTGATGATACCAAGATACCAGAGAAGATAAGAAACTTAGATGATTGTCATGCCTTTCAAGAAGACCTGGACAAAATAAGTGTATGGAGCACTACTTGGGAAATAGAATTTATTGTGAATAAATGCCATGTTATGGAATGTGGAATAGGAAAAATAGACTCCACACAACCTACAAATTATGTGAAAAGGCTTCACAAAATTCTAATAAAGAGATCTAGGGGTTCAAGATAGAAAACTATCACCTGAGGACCACATAAAAATAATATTGTGCGAAGAGCCTATGCCACGCTTTCCAATTTCAGAATTGCTTTCAAATACATGGATGGAGAAATTGTTCACAACTTTTGAGACCAAAGCTGTAATATGCAGCTATTGTATGGTGCCCAACTCCTAAGAAGCCCCTCAACAAACTGGAAAAGGTGCAAAGACATGCAGCCAAATGACTCCCGGAACTGAAAAACAAGAGCTATGAGGTGAGGTTAGAGGTATTAAATATGCCAAAACTAGAAGATAGAAGAAAAAAAAGGCAATATGATCACTGCATACAATATAGTAACAGGAATTGACAAAATTGATGAGGAAGAATTCCTGAGACCTGGAACTTCAAGAACAAGAGGTCAGATCTTGTTAGCTTCAGATTTAAGGTAACTAAACAAAGCTGGCGAAGAAATATAAGAAAATTCACTTTTGCAAACATAGTGTTGACGGTTGGAAGACGTTAAGTGAGAAGGTGGTGGAGGCCAAAACCGTCATTAGTTTCACAGCGTTATATGACTAGAGTACTGGGAAGACGGAACACCGCGAGCATAGCTCTCATCCTGTAACTACACTTAGGTAATTACTCTAAATCATATTGCAAATAATAAGGTTAAAATTTCCACTAGTTGCCAACCACTAGCTAAAATTAAACATAGAAAAGACCTGCTACATTGAACAAAATACACTTTCAGGTAGATGATTCAAATCCGCTTGTAACAGTAGAACTGTAATATAGAAAGTTCATAGATTTAACAGTCTTACCTGGGACGCGGTCGGGTCAAGAAGTACCTGCTCCGCGACTAGGGGTGAAGTTAGTATTGGTGTTTAGCTCAGTCTACACACAAGGAGATTGACTAGTATCAGTCTCATTCTACACATCTCCCCCCATGCTGGGTACTGAGATGGAGACTCGGTCACCAGATGAACTGGTACAGAGCAGGCTACTTCCCACGGCAATATTCCCATGGACTCAGAAAGCAGCCAGTCAGTCGAGGAGAGTGAGTTTAAAAAAGTTCTAACCAGGCAACAGAAGAAACGGAGAAGACAGGATGTAAGGCGTAGTGTTGACAGTGATAGTACACATAACGGAAACGACAAGAGAATGAAGAACGTCGCCGAGACTGATCAAACCAGTGTCGACGAACGGACAGAACGATGTCAGGAAGGTGAGGGTCAGCGGAGGTGGAGGCTTCTCTTCCCTGCCTCATGCACACTGGCCTATCATCATAAGCTGCTGTGGACAGTCAGACTTGGAAGAGAACACCGCAAGTTCGAGCCCCTGCTGAAGGAAGGTGTGAACAGACCTTACTTAACGGTAGGTTCTATGGAGGCAGTTGTGTATCTTACCCAGCAAAGATATGAAGGAATTGTTATGGAAATGCCGGAGGAGAACGAGAAGCTGACGAAGGTGATTATCTACAAATACCCTCAGATTTTAGACCCCGCATTCATCCTCGACGACCAACGATTTGTGTGGGTCAAACGTCACCTTATTAAAGGTGAAGCTAGGAATCAGGTGGTGGCTCTAGTGAGAGGTGAAGTTCCCGAGAGAGGGAACCGGGGTGGGCTACAGGCATGTAGCAAAGTATGTGGAAGAACCCATAATATGCCTGAAATGCTGCAGATGGGGGCATAAATCCTTGAGTTGTTAACAAGATCCACGATGTCGTTTCTGCGGAAAGTCTCACCTCTCTAATGTGTGTAGAAACAGACTTAATCTGGGTGAGAAAATAGTTCCCAGATGCTGCAACTGTGGAGGTGTTCACAACGCCAGCTCGGCTGTGTGTAGCAAGAGGCCGAGTATGGATGTTCCCCGGCCGGTGAATGTTACAGAGCAGGCAAGAGCTCTTACCCAGACACCGGGAGCACAGCAAAACAGTCTGCCCCAAACAGCGCCAGTGAACCGGACGAATGCGTGGGTAAAGGAGTCACCTTTACTTCGTCAGGCTCAAGCAACAAGCAGCCACGCCAACACTCAGGACTCCGGCAGTGACAGTGTAACGGTGAGTGAAGTGGCTACTGTGGCTCAGAAAGAGGGCCATAATGATATGGTCAAGGAGGTGTGGGCTGAACTAAGAAAAGTTGGTGAGTTCCTCCGAAATCTTGGGCAGAGAATCGAATCCATCGAGGCGAAATTAAACGTTCAGGAGGTCAAGGAAAGTCACAAAACAGTGAAGGAAAGTCAGGATATAGTGGTTGAGGACAATAATGAAATATTGGGTGATGAAATGAAGGAAAGTGAAGTGTGTGTGAATGATGATAGTCGTAGTGAAAGGAAGAACCCTATAATTACACATAAAATGAAGGAATCATTTGGGCCAATAATGGACGTCACAGGACTGAAAAATCTCTTGAGAAACGCAATGTTGCTTTTACTGGTGAACTTGGGAGGAGGTGGGAGATGTTATACAAGGTATGGCTATCATTTAGTGAACTTATTGGGGATGACTTAGAAAGTGAATTGTTTAATAATGGATCACCCTAGACTGAAAGTGTTGTCATGGAATGTTAATGGTTTAAGAAACAGGGTTACAGATGTTCATGGGAAATGATATTGATGTTGTAGCTCTTCAGGAGACAGGGAATAGGAATGAAGGCTTATTGAAATTAAATGGCTATAAAGGGTTTCACCTCTTCGCCGCAAATAACATCAGAGGGACGTCGATTTATGTTAAGAACTCCATACCAGCAGAGTTAGTAGAACCGCCGTCAAAAACGCAAGGTATAGAGAGTGTGTGTTAAATTATCATTAAGGAAGGGGAATTTATTGTAGTTAATTTGTATTATCCAGGAACTGCTTCGACGCTCACTATCTACCTGACTGCATTTATACTAATCCTTCACTGGTCATTGGGGACCTTAATGCTCGGCACACAAGCCTTGGGACAGTGGGTAGTATTAATGCTAATGGGGTCAAGTGGTTACAGTTTCTACAAGATCATCCAGATACCTGTCTCTTGGGAAACAATGAACCAACTCACATCAGGGGAGGACGGCTTGACTATGCCTGCATTTTAAACTCTCAGGGGATTATGGGGGAGGCTCGGGTTGTTCGGGAACTACTTAGTGACCACTTTGCCTTGAACGTTGAATTACCACTGGGGAAAAAACAAGTCCACTTTCAAAGGAAAAGGCTAAATATTAATAAAGATATGAAAAATTATTTTATTCAAAATATGGGAGATTGGTATCAACAATACACGCCGCTCTGCGTTGATAGTTTTTACGAGGACATGGTCGAGAACATAGAAAATTAGTACAGAGGGAAAATAACGGGGGCAGGGGAAGCAAGACGCATGGACCTAAGAAATTTAAATATTCCAATGATCAGCAGTTAAGGGGTGGGAGAGAATGCTACGGAGTGCACATAAAGAATGGTTAAAAAATGGAATGAGAGATGAAGAGAAAAATACAATGTGGAAGTGGCTAAGATGCATCACTAGGGAATGAGTCAGGTAAGGAGTCAGGTGAGGAAGGAGGCGCGGGACAGATACTGGCAAGACTTTGCTCAGTCCATTGGTAATACTAAGAACCTTAAAGACATATGGAGAGCAGTAATAAAATCAGGGGTTGTAAGCCCAAATTCATTGCTCACTCAGATCCAGGGAAGGTTGCTAATGAGTTAGTAGATAAATGGGCTAGTGCTGCTGGTATGGAGTCCTTACCTGCAGACACGAGAGTCACCATTGAGTCATGGGAAAATATTAGAAATGGAGTAACTTTATGTGCCTTAAATACAAGATCTGTAACATGCACTGAGATAACTCACGATGAGCTACTGGATGCTATAAAAAGTGGCAGCTCTACTGCTCCGGGAAAGATGGAGTAACGTATGACATTCTTATTATTTAGCCGGTATGAAACCTAGTCCCTTACTTGATTTGTTTAACATGAGTTATAGAGAGGGGAAAGTTACCAAGAAAATGGAATATCATGCTATGTATCCTCACAAACCCAATGTACCTTCTTGTATACAAATAAATAAATTAAATAAATAAATATCTGGAAGAGATGTTGATTTGCGTTGTATAC
>WNGS01009202.1:1872031-1884796 GCA_020271785.1 Procambarus virginalis
AACAAAAGCTGTTATTAAACTGCCTGTTCGAGGCCAAGGCTCGCCTGCTGGTTGGCGGATTATATGCTAGGAGCTTGGCGGGGACTTGCCAGAAGGCTAGGAGCTAGGCGGGGACTTGCCAGAAGGCTAGGAGCTAGGCGGGGACTTGGCACAAGGCTAGGCGCTAGGTGGGGGACCACACTATCACCCCTCACCACCACTATCACCCCTCACCACCACTCCCATTCCGTACACCACCAATACCAACACTATACCCATCAGCTGGTAGAGGGAAAAAAACCTTGGAGAAGTCATATCACCGAGACTCTGGAAGCACATTAATACAGTCACATAAGCTTGTGTTGGCTAAACTGGCCAACATTCGGACAGCCTTCAGCAACCTTGCAAGGACACGACCAAAATCTAATGTATATCATACGTCGATCAGAGCTGGGCCAGATTCACGAAGCAGTTACGTACGTACTTACGAATGTTTCTTCTTAGCACCTTCGTAGCAGCTACGTCGGTATTCAGGTAGGCATTTAAGAAGAAAAATCATCTTCGTAAGTACACCGCCTCGATTTAAGGACGGCCTCGACCACTGTAACTTTATGTAAACGCATATAACTCAATTTTTCTTACTACACAACACGGACGATAGTTTTTCTATAAACAAAACATTTTAGGTGGCGAGTTTCAAGACAGAGTCCTTCATGTTAACTATATATGAATTCTCTGCTTGAAACTTGTAGTAAAATATATCTTTATGATATCAGAATTAGTTTTATAATAAGATATTATACCAGTAGTATTAAGTAAATAAACACTGGTGAACATGAAATATGAGAGAAGGTGATGAACCTGGGGTGGTGGGAGCATTTCTATCACCAAATGCTCCTGTTCACCTAGTAATAAGTATAGCTAGGGGGGAGTACCTTAGCTATACATCCCTTTTAATTTATTTTGTTTGGTTTTATTTTGAAATTAATCTGGGTAAGACATAAAAGAAAAATATTCTGCACAAATGATCTTAGGTAAGTAGAAGGGTAAAAACTTCAAAAACTTTTCTCATTGAATAATTAAACCTATAATTATTATATGGACTATTATGGCCTGTTAAAAAAGAGAGAGGGAAGCAGGGGTCCAAGACCTCATCCTGTTACACTATTTGGCTGCGTAACAATAAGTAATTATCAAAAGAAGGCACCAAGCCGGGAAGGTTATGTAGCAGTGAGGTGAGGCAGCTACTTATTTGAGGAATGCTTATTTTATTTTATTTACCTTGTAAGCTGAGGCAGGATATTTTATTTGAGGAATACTCAGCTGATTCCTCTACATTTAGCATGGAACAAATTTGTGTCCAAGACCTCTTCCTGTTACACAATTTGGCTGTGTGTAACAATAATTATCAAAAGAAGGCACCAAGCCGGGAAGGCTATGTAGCACCATTGTGTCTAACAATAAACCAATTTTGTTAACAGATAATGCACCTGTGAGTAAAACAAATCCTGTCAGCTGTAAAAAATATTGATCCAGTTGTTTAAATAAAAAAATAATGAAACAAATATTTATGGGTTGTTTATCCTATTTCCTTCTAATGTATATCCAAAGAAGTGAAAAATTGAGACATACTGCACACTTTAATGACTTACACGAAATATTAATAACATTGTTGTCTTCTTTTTATCTTCTAGTGTGAGGTTTGGTCAACATTACTAACATTACATATCAATATGAGATCTTGATGATCTATGGTTAACATTTATGATTTAATAAGGATAATACTGGTAATAATAATAATACAAGCTATAATTTAAAACCTTTATTACTGATTTCTTTTTATTAACAATCTTAGGTATACATAGCAATGTGCTGCTACCCTATTCTATATGAAAGATTACAGTGTAGGTCATAATCTACAAGCTCATCCAACATCCCCACCTCACAGGATGGCCAGTCATACATGGCATCAGGAGAGAATAAGAAATGTAAGGCTGATCTATTAGCCTCCACTAGCAAAATCTGGGCACAGCACAAGAATATCTTCCAATATTCCTGAGTGTATGAAGTAATTACAGAGCTCAAAGTACCTCATACCATTTGGTCTGAAGTCACTGATAATTACGACAATTACAGATATAGTGTTGGAAAGTATGTCCTCTTAAGTAGAACTGAAAACAGATGTTTTTTTTCACCAAGAGGGTTATAAACCCATGGAACCGCTTACCCGCTGAAGCCGTAAATGCCAAAATCCAGCTAGAAAATATCATTAGGACAATTGGCGGGACTTAACAAGCCCCAGGCTTTTTGTCCTTGTCGAGGTCATTAGATAGTTAATGATCCTTGAGTAAATTTATGTAAATATATACGTAAATAAATACCATCGCTTCTCAAATCTTGGGAGCGACAAGGAAAGCTATACACTATCTCTCAGAATTACGTAGGTAAACAAAAACTGTAACATATTTGTTACAATGTCGGTGCTGACTGTACAAGTTGAAAAAACATAGTTTTACTTCGAAAATTCTAACTTTATAAGAAATGCGACGTAAGTAAGTGGCAAGTGCATCACGAATAAGCTCCAATATGCCAGCGTTGTGATTGGCTACAGTTGTAAGATGTAAAATTTGACCTTCTCTCTGATTGGCCAAACTAAAAGCTTTAGTGACATCTAGCGAGACCTAAGTGAACTACTTAAAAATCTTCGTAAGTATACTTTTCTGAATCGCCCTTTGGCGCGTTCTTAGCCGGTACTTAGGAACCTTCGTAGCACACATATTTACGAAGAAATACATGTAGCTTCGTGAATCTAGGTCCTGGTGTATGCAGGTCCAGCCAGAAGCCACTAACTTAAAAAGCACTTTACTGTTTATTTACTGCCACGACTACGCTAAACCATTGGGAAGTGCTACAGTATCCGCTTAACGTATATTACGTTTTGCATGTGTGCCCATTCATGATATTTTAACTATTAACCGGTTATGTTGCAGGAATAATCACTCGGAACAGGTAAGCGTCTATTAATATTAATCAATTATCATTTTTCATGTCATATCTGCAAGAAATGTTGTTTTACGTTGCTTACAATGTAACATTCCAGCAGGTGAAATTGTGACTGTATGAGACAACACCTGACTGGTTGATCACACGACACACATGAGGACGCCATTATTACCTGGTCCATGAGGAGACTGAGTTCACGTGATCCAGACGTGTTCTTAGCTTGTTAACCAGGCCGCATTCCACAAAGACATCTAAGCTGGTCCATTTCACAGAATTAACGGGAGATCTAAATAGTAGATAATAGAAAAGACTCGCTGCCGGCGCCATTCTAGCAGGCCGCACACGGTTTTCTGCGCACCCAGTATGCAGGCGACCCAAACTGTCATACTGCACTCGTCGCCTATGAACTTTTTTTTTTAGTACCGCATCACTAACCAGGTCACTTAGAGTCCTACTCTTAAGGGCGAGGTGATACCCTGCAGGCATTGCCACAAAGGGGTACCTTAGAAAGTGTACTGAGCCTGACAGGGAAAGGTAGACCAAACCGCTCAGTTAGGTGTTAGGTATCCCTGATTCCACCTGGAGGAATCATTTTACGACCTCCAATGGAGGGGGAATGAATTTCTCCAGGCCTAGGAGTGTCTCAGGCATTAGATAGGGCAGTGAATCGGTCCTCACTACGTGGAGACGTCATGAGGAAGCCATAGAGAAAGAGGCAACGGAGGCAGCTTTCAGACAAGGAGGGACAGTGGACCTGCCATTGAAACCTTGTAACAAGAACAAATATGTGACAACATCCATCTGATCACAATGTCATGTCATATTAATGCAAACAATCAAATGTCAAGGCCGTTGGGTACTTATCAACTGGGTGCCAAGTCATGTGGGAATAATAGGAAATGACATTGCAGACGAAGTTGCAAAACTTGCAACTAAGAGAAGAAATGTAGACATTTACATACCACAGAGTCTATCACAGATTATGAAAGTAATTAGAAACAGAGAAATGCAAAAGATGTACATTGACCACATCACAGCAGTTGCAACATCAGGATCTGTGGATTGGTACAAGAATTCCACCAACTATGAACCACTTAGTTTGATGAAAGGGAGTAGTAGAACAACAGAAGTACACTTACATCACATCAGGCTTGGATACCCATGTGCATGGGAAATAGGCTTGCAGGTTGTTATGCGGTGCAGGTGATTGAGAGGGCCAATAGCACAAGATAAAAGAGTTCCAAAAATAGTGGCAATAGGGAGGCCCCGGCCCCCAGGGAAAGAATATTCCCAATAATACTAATAGGTTAGAAAAATATGTCTGCAGTCTAAGGTAATTCCCTATTCCACACTCAGCAGGATGAAAGGAAAACTCCTATCTTATACCTTATTTATTAAACCCTCTAATAACCCCCCATATACATTAATACACTATTTACTTTACCACTCTACCTTACGTTAAACACCTTGGTCCACGTAGGCAGGATGCAAGGTTTACAATTACAAAACTAGGGTAAAGTCTACTTAGAGAAAATCACTTGTAAGGCTTGAAGCAGCCTGGGTAGCTATGACCCACCTGGTACCCTAGTCACAATGGAGTACACTGAGTGATGCCAAAACACTGGCTTAAAATACCTCTAAACAAAACACACACCTAGCTAGTAGCACAGAACAGTAATATTAAGGAACTTAACTTTAGAATAAACCCAGAATAAGGTAAGGGAAGAGAGAAGGAGGAGACAGAGCCACAAAGGTGAGATGTTGACACCAGCACAGCAGTCCAGACAAGAGAGAGGGAGAGCCCAGTGATGGAGCTCTCAAGCTGCTGCCGGGAAGATACCTAGCTGATCATACAGCTATAAACATTACAAGTCTTCACCGACATTCAATACTGGTTACTTTAACATTCTATGAATACCTGATAATTAGTTCAATATTATATTTAATAATCAACAAGCACAGAGTCTTAATGCTCTGTGAGAAACAAGATTCGTCTTACGTCTGACAAGGAAGATAGGAACAAAAACGCATCAGCGGTGAGAAGCCCCTGAGTATAAATGTTATTGTTAATTAAATATCCTTCTCGCATGATCCAATGCTATAAATTAATGTATAGTAATTATTTAGAGCTCAATTGGACCTCTGGTTTCCAACTAAGAACCCAGGGTCGTAACACAGGTTCCAGCAGATGAGAGGAAATGTCAGCACTGTGGAGAAATGCCCGACAGATCACTGGAACATTATCTAACACAGTGCACAGTTACAAACCCAATAAGATTTCAACTTAGATTCAACAGAGTAGAAGTTAAACACATGGGGCAAAATCTTACTGAAGCGACCATACGAGTCATAAATACTCATACTCCACGTAAGTAAAAAGAAACAAGTAAAACTTAGTGGGCCAGCCAGAGGCTTAGGGCCCGCAGAGGAATATCCCTGCAAAAAAAGTTAAATAATCCTTAGTAAGAAATTTTTATCAACCGATTAGTTTTGATTTGGTAGAACATGCTAAAATAACCATCCACCACCTCCCCCCCCCACTCCTGGCATGTGAAGGAGTTTATTACTGGGATAAATTTTAATCTATATAGTCTGCTCTCTAAGGAAATGAATTAAAAGTAAATTACTGTATATATAATTAATTTAATAAACTTAAATAATAATAACTAAAATAAATAATCAAAATCCCACTGGTAAATTTCCCACAGGCCGAGTTACCAGGCTAGACTCAGGAAAATTAACTTAACGACACATAAAGAAAGGAGAAACATAAAGGACATCATGAAAACCTAAGAATACCTAACAATACCGATGAAAAACATTGGATATGTACTTCATAATTTTAGATTCAGAAAAGACCTGGGTAAATATTGGCTGGAAAACAGAGTTGTTGATTTATGGACCAAATTATTGGATGACATAATAGACGTCATATCAGTGGAGTGTTTCAAGCTTACGTTAGACATATACATACTTGAGTTTGTATGAATATAAATAGAAACCGTCTTGTATGGGCCAATATAAACCTTATGCAGTTTCCTTTATTCGTATCTATATTAAGTGAAGTGTATGTCCGAGGCTGGAGGCTAGATGCTTCCGGCTAGGTCTATCCAGCTTTCCAAGATTACACCTGCGGGGTATAGGAGTGTCACAGACCAGCCTAAGATGGTCCCCGTGTAACCCTTTACTAAATATCGACATCTATAACGACCTCCGCCCCCCCTCTGGGATTTTCACAAAATCTGAAATCTGATATGTGTTTTCTGTATAATTATTTAGATGTTTTTCTCAGTGCTTCGTAATATTAAATTTTCGGAGAGGGAAGGACATGGGGAACAAAGGTGGAGTGCCGAGGAAGGGGAGGTGAGGGAGAATATAGGGGGGGAAGAGAGATGGTAATTGAGGCACAACCATCACCTCCATACCCCTCTACCACCCACCACACCACCTCCACTAACATCACCACTTCCCTTGGAGTCGCCTTGCATGTTGGCGTCCCTCTCATTATCCGGGATTATATCTCTTACAACAACTGCTCCGTGACTGAGGCTGCCATGGCGCTCAACCCGTCCTCTCAAATCCGGGCAAACTTGACTCACCAACAACCACGTTTTCTAAGCGAAGGGTGGATCGGTTACGTTATAGGTTGGGGCCGCGCGTACACCGTGTTTTGACCGTTGTGGCAGGTCAAGAGGACGGGGGTCAAAATCGGTCACCACGGTAGAAGGTCAACGGCATCAACCATCCAAATTTGAACCA
Source organism: Procambarus virginalis (assembly GCA_020271785.1). Classification (NCBI taxonomy): domain Eukaryota; kingdom Metazoa; phylum Arthropoda; class Malacostraca; order Decapoda; family Cambaridae; genus Procambarus; species Procambarus virginalis. Next base: position 1,878,773 of record WNGS01009202.1, read on the forward strand.
GAGTAGCCAATTCAAAATTAATTTAAGATTACCTAATCTAGTCTAATGTCTTGTAACCTAACCAAACAAGCCTTAATATACTATAAAATAAGGTAATTATCAGGAGAAAACGATATGAGGGATATCTGGGATATGAGGACAAGGAGCTGGGATATGAGGACAAGGAGCTGGGATATGAGGACAAGGAGCTGGGATATGAGGGCAAGGTGCTGGGATATGAGGACAAGGAGCTGGGATATGAGGACAAGGAGCTGGGATATGAGGACAAGGAGCTGGGATATGAGGGCGAGGAGCTGGGATATGAGGACAATGAGCTGGGATATGAGGACAAGGAACTGGGCTATGAGGACAAGGAGCTGGGATATGACGACAAGGAGCTGGGATATGAGGACAAGAAGCTGGAATATGAGGACAAGGAGCTGGGATATGAGGACAAGGAGCTGGGATATGAGGACAAGAAGCTGGAATATGAGGATAATGAGCTGGGATATGAGGACAAGAAGCTGGGATATGAGGTCGGGGAAAAGGTACTTTACATAACATCAGAATAATACGATACAATACAGTACAATACAATACAATACAATACAATACAATACAATAATACAGGAGAAGATACCCATGGGGGCGAGTCTTGAAGTGGGGACAGCTGAAGAGAAGTCGGCGAGAGAAACGCTGAAGTTGAAGAGAAAAGTGCCAGGGCTAAACCCAGCTGCGTGGCAATGTGTCGATGCTGCAACTATCCCACACCTGGCTAGGCTGGGAGACGGGTTTGGAAGGCGGCAGTGGCAGTTCTTCTGTATTCAAGGTGGATAATATTCTTGCTTCTGTGTGGTGCTTCTTCTTTCTCCTTTCTTCTTTTTATTTCTTCATGCTGCGTGTAATCATCTGATGTTTGAACTCGGTGTAGTCACTTTGGATGAGGTCAGGTGACAGTGTAGACTCATCGCATTCCTCGAAGTTTACGTCGTCATGCAGACTGAATGTGTTTTCTGGATAGGCCTGCTTCATGATGTCTGCCTTCATGTTGTACATCGGGCTGGAGATCCGTCAGAACTCGGGCGACCCAACTGCAATTCTGTCACGCTGTTGAAGCATTGCTGCTATTTCCGGAGTTTCATCACGATCCATCTCCTGGGCTGAGGGTGGTGAGTGTGCTTTAATGTCAACAGAGGCATTTGAGTCGTCATCAGAAGATGTGGTGAGGCCTGCAGGAGAAGTTGGTGGCAGTATCGTACTTGATGTAGTCGCTTCAGAATAACAAATAAAGTTCCTTTAAATACTCATGAATGACATCACAATAACGTAACATATTCATGAGGAACTCTTGGGAGCTGGGCGGTGGAATCTAACCCGCGTCCCGGGGCACCCAGAAGCGTGACTACACCACTCTGTGCCAAGGACTTTGTCAAGTTCCTTTAAACTTAACCAGACAAGAAGCCGTGGCGGCCTACCCAATATTTGTCCTGTGCTGACAACAGTGCTGACAACAGTGCTGACAACAGTGCTGACAATATTGTGCTGACAGTATTATGCAAACAATATTATAGCATTGCTGATAACACTGTATTTACTATTTGTGCCTGCAGGATCGAACTGCTAGCTCTTGGACCCCACCTTTCTAACCGTCGGTTGTCTAATGTACTGACTTCCGATCTAGGTCTATCGCACCTACACAACACACACACGGTTGAGAGGCGGGACCAAAGAGCCAGAGCTCAATCCCCGCAAACACAACTAGGTGAGTATACACTCTCCCAGATAGCAGCCCGTAGCAGCTGTCTAACTCCCAGATATAATTTACTTCTAGGTGAACAGGGGGCATCAGGGAGAAAGAAATTCAGCCCAATTGTTTCTGCCTTGACCAGGAATCAAACCCAGGACCTTCGAATTAGGAACCAAGAGCGCTGTCCACTAGGCTGCGAGGACTGTGGTTGCCATTATTTTCTCTGGGCGATATCTATGTCGCACCATTTTAAAATCTTGAAAGGTATAGCTCTGTGTGGGGATATCCCCCATCTCTAACACAGGGAGGAGCCTCTGATTGACCTTCTGTGTGTAAATCAGAACCCAGTTTTGACAAAGGACTCGGGATAGTCATTAGATTAAGAGAGGATGAGAGCAGCTGGACCACTCACACTGCTACCTGCTTAGGGTTGGTGGGAATACAAGTAAACCCACCAGTCTACAACTCTAGAAGTCTACGAGTCATCACATGAGTGTACTCAACACCTGGAGGTGTACTAGAGGATAGAGGGAATAGTAACCAGACTCCTCATCTCCAGGTGAAACACCCATGTGACTCATCAGGTGTGGCAGTCACCGGCCCGCAAGCACTCATGCTTCGTCAGTGATAAAGGTGACCCCAGTGTGTAGTGTGCTGTCATGTGTGTGGTGTGCTGTCATGTGTGTGGTGTGTTGTCATGTGTGTGGTGTGTTGTCATGTGTGTGGTGTGTTGTCATGTGTGTGGTGTGTTGTCATGTGTGTGGTGTGTTGTCATGTGTGTGGTGTGTTGTCATGTGTGTGGTGTGTTGTCATGTGTGTGGTGTGTTGTCATGTGTGTGGTGTGCTGTCATGTGTGTGGTGTTGTCATGTGTGTGGTGTGTTGTCATGTGTGTGGTGTGTTGTCATGTGTGTGGTGTGTTGTCATGTGTGTGGTGTGTTGTCATGTGTGTGGTGTGTTGTCATGTGTGGTGTGTGTTGTCATGTGTGTGGTGTGTTGTCATGTGTGGTGTGTGTTGTCATGTGTGTGGTGTGTTGTCATGTGTGTGGTGTGTTGTCATGTGTGTGGTGTGTTGTCATGTGTGTAGTGTGTTGTCATGTGTGTAATGTGTTGTCATGTGTGTAGTGTGTTGTCATGTGTGTAGTGTGTTGTCATGTGTGGTGTGTTGTCATGTGTGTGGTGTGTTGTCATGTGTGTGGTGTGTTGTCATGTGTGTGGTGTGTTGTCATGTGTGTAGTGTGTTGTCATGTGTGTAATGTGTGTCATGTGTGTAATGTGTTGTCATGTGTGTAGTGTGTTGTCATGTGTGTAGTGTGTTGTCATGTGTGGTGTTTGTCATGTGTGGTGTGTGTCATGTGTGTGGTGTGTTGTCATGTGTGTGGTGTGTTGTCATGTGTGTAGTGTGTTGTCATGTGTGTAGTGTGTTGTCATGTGTGTAATGTGTTGTCATGTGTGTAGTGTGTTGTCATGTGTGTAGTGTGTTGTCATGTGTGTGGTGTGTTGTCATGTGTGGTGTGTTGTCATGTGTGGTGTGTTGTCATGTGTGTGGTGTGTTGTCATGTGTGTGGTGTGTTGTCATGTGTGTAGTGTGTTGTCATGTGTGGTAGTGTGGAGTGTTGTCATGTGTGGTAGTGTGTTGTCATGTGTGGTAGTGTGGTGTGTTGTCATGTGTGGTAGTGTGGTGTGTTGTCATGTATGGTAGTGTGTTGTCATGTGTGGTAGTGTGGTGTGTTGTCATGTGTGGTAGTGTGGTGTGTTGTCATGTGTGGTAGTGTGGTGTGTTGTCATGTATGGTAGTGTGGAGTGTTGTCATGTGTGGTAGTGTGGAGTGTTGTCATGTGTGGTAGTGTGGAGTGTTGTCATGTATGGTAGTGTGTTGTCATGTGTGGTAGTGTGGTGTGTTGTCATGTGTGGTAGTGTGGTGTGTTGTCATGTGTGGTAGTGTGGTGTGTCGTCATGTGTGGTAGTGTGGTGTGTCGTCATGTGTGGTAGTGTGGTGTGTTGTCATGTGTGGTAGTGTGGAGTGTTGTCATGTGTGGTAGTGTGGAGTGTTGTCATGTGTGGTAGTGTGGTGTGTTGTCATGTGTGGTAGTGTGGAGTGTTGTCATGTGTGGTAGTGTGGTGTGTTGTCATGTGTGGTAGTGTGGAGTGTTGTCATGTGTGGTAGTGTGGAGTGTTGTCATGTGTGGTGTGTTGTCATGTGTGGTAGTGTGGTGTGTTGTCATGTGTGGTAGTGTGGTGTGTTGTCATGTGTGGTAGTGTGGTGTGTTGTCAGGTATGGTAGTGTGGAGTGTTGTCATGTGTGGTAGTGTGGTGTGTTGTCATGTGTGGTAGTGTGGAGTGTTGTCATGTGTGGTAGTGTGGAGTGTTGTCATGTGTTGTAGTGTGGTGTGTTGTCATGTGTGGGAGTGTTGTCATGTGTGGTAGTGTTGTCATGTGTGGTAGTGGGAGTGTTGTCATGTGTGGTAGTGTGGTGTGTTGTCATGTGTGGTAGTGTGGTGTGTTGTCATGTGTGGTAGTGTGGTATGTTGTCATGTGTGGTAGTGTGGTGTGTCGTCATGTGTGGTAGTGTGGAGTGTTGTCATGTGTGGTAGTGTGGTGTGTTGTCATGTGTGGTAGTGTGGAGTGTTGTCATGTGTGGTAGGTGGTGTGTTGTCATGTGTGGTAGTGTGGAGTGTTGTCATGTGTGGTAGTGTGGTGTGTTGTCATGTGTGGTAGTGTGGTGTGTTGTCATGTATGGTAGTGTGGAGTGTTGTCATGTGTGGTAGTGTGGAGTGTTGTCATGTGTGGTAGTGTGGAGTGTTGTCATGTGTGGTAGTGTGGAGTGTTGTCATGTGTGGTAGTGTGTATGGTTGTCCTCTGTGTATGGTCGAGTCTTTTTCTGAGTGTGTATGTATGTATACTAACCCCCCCCTCCCCCCCTCCGCCAGTCTTGCTATGTAGCGTCAAGAGAATTTGCGTATCACCTATGTATATAGATTATTTGATATATAGAAGTATATAGATTTTAGATATATAGATTATTGTATATAGATTATTGTATATAGATTACTTGTATATAGAAATTATATTTATATAGGCATTACAGTGCGTTGAGAGGAGCGGCCGGAGAGAAACAGATCAGATAAATGTGGAACAGATACTCTGACGCCGGACGAGGTACACAAACCCCATAAATTCCCGCCCGCACGAGTCAAAATGACCCGTTGCGTCCTACCACTGCGTATGGTCGTCACAGCCAATCGGCGAGCTGACGTAACGCTGCTCATGGTCAGGATAGCCAATCAGGGAAGCGAAGGGAGTGTCAGGTGCTCTATGATTGGCCGGGATGTGGACGCGAGGCGTGGGATGGGGGTCCTGCGGTGAGAGTGCCTTCAGTAGTGTCTGTCAGTCCTGCCGAGAGGTTGGTGGGTGTTCCCCCGCGCGAGTCACGTGATTGTGAATTCTTGTTGTGAACGGAGGGATTTTCAGTGATATATAAAGCGTGGTGAGCCAAGTGATTAATGCATGACATTTGCATTCATGAGTTTTTTGTTCTGTAAAAATATTAATTATATATGGGTCTATTAACGCTTCTAAAGGGTGGTTGGCGGTCGTTACTCACAAGTGCAACGTTAATTATGTGGTGGTAAGAACAGCAGTAATTATATACGGTGAGATAAACTTACTTAAATTGGCCACAAAGAAACATTAATCATACCACAGATAACTAACACATAATAACTGTTTGTTTTTAAAGACAGTATCTGCCAGTTTTAATATAAAACCGTTTTATTATTAAAATATATATCTAATATATATTATGTAAACAGGTATTTCACGTCAAATAAATAAAAATATTTAAAATTATCTTGAAACGAAATCGGTTAAGACACACAATGCATTTACTGTATACAATTGAAGAAAACCTGATGCGCTAAAGTTAGCAGAGTTGCTACATATATATAGCAGAAATTGATGGAATAGACACAATAGCCTCACCTTTGAAATGTCCAAACGCGATTGAATATGAAGAACCTTACCTGTATGTGGCCTACACTACATCTTTATTGTGCTCGTTAGGCTGGAGAAGGTATTACCTGGGATTTGCCTGTAGTGGGTTTCGATAGTTATTCTACCCCACAGACCTCGTCTTGTCATAACTTGATCTAATGTTTAATTTGATAGGAACGTTTCTACAGGTGTGTCATTAGGTTATTACAGGTGTGTCAGTGAGTCACTACAGGTGTCAGGGGTTTACAGGTGTGTCAGTGGGTCACTACAGTTGTGTCAGCGAGTCACTACAGGTGTGTCAGAGGGT
>WNGS01009202.1:1890922-1903352 GCA_020271785.1 Procambarus virginalis
AGGTACTAATCCCTTCTAGTCTGTGTGTGTGTGTGCGTGCAAACGTACGTGGGCGTGCATGCATGTGCGTGCGTGCGTGTGCGTGCGTGTGTGCGCGTGCATGCGTGTGTCACGAGGTCCCGTAAGCGTTAACTTCTACCCAAATGAGCCACTTTGAGATTTTAAATATATATGCTATCCTGAACAAGAATTTGATAATATTTTACCTCACACTGTACACCTGATTAATTGACCAGAGAGGGGGTACATACCAGTTTGTTTCCCGCTCACACAACTAGATGAGTAATGACGTTGTATGGCTGACGATGGTGCTCTGTCGTCGCCTTCCACTTGGTGATTCACTAAGTGCTAGTAGATTGATGATGGCGGTTCTTCTCTAGCTACACAAATCTCTGGAGTCAGTCACTGTATCGATGTGTCACAGTTCACTAATTTACTGTACCACTGATCACAGTCACCACCCAACAAACACAATCAGCAGTTCCACGGCGGGTCGTCCCACCTGGCCGTCAGGTCAGGTCGCTCTACGCGGTCCTCCACACTGTCTATGCACCGGTGATGCCACTAGCTCCACTTTGGTTTCTTCGCACTATTGCTGGCGATATGACTATGCTATGTAGCACCCTGCTAGCCACACACTGCGAGAGGCCAAATACTATGATCTAGCCTCTATACTCCTTCAATGTCCCGAGAAATTTACGAATTTCCGCGGACCTCACTAATCGTGTGTATCTCCTACCGTCAGCGGCCTACTGTGTGGTTGGGCAGGCGTGTGGCTGGGCAGGTGTGTGGCTGGGCAGGTGTGTGGCTGGGCAGGTGTGTGACTGGGCAGGTGTGTGGTTGAGCAGGTGTGTGGCTGGGCAGGTGTGTGACTGGGCAGGTGTGTGGCTGATGTATAGTGTCTACAGCTAATGCCAGTGGCCCATGGCAACGTCGCCAGTTGCCAGGCTTGCCGCTGCGCTCATTGAATAAGAGGCCTATGGGCTGTTGTGTTATTTGCATGCAGGCCTATGAGGGCCTGTATCTTTAAATGAGCATTTACAATTTAATTGAAATATTTACAATTTAACTGATACACTTAAATGAAGATCTATGGTGACAATGCAACATTTGGATAAAAGTCCATGGAGGGCTGTGCAATATTTGCAAATAGACCATGACATTATGCTACATTTGGATAGAGGCGCAAGAGGCTATGCAACATTTGCATACAGGCCCTGTGGATGGAACAAAATTGGATACTGACCAACGTGATGCTACACTGTTTAACAACAAGAGAATGTCTGACTGATTATGAGGAGATAGATTTCCAGCTCATTTGTGCACAGTGTGTGTGTGTGTACAACATGTCAGGAGAGGCCAGTGCACAGTATGTGTGCACGAGGCCCAACTTTGAGTAGTACTCAACCCAGATAGTCTTGATGGGTGTCTACAGACACCCCTTGACAAGAGCTTTTCGACAAGCCTACAGGGGTCGCTGTAACATGTCTGTAAGGAAAGTTATTGCCATGAATTTATGTCATGTGAATTTTTGTACTTTTGTAAGTGGAGGGAGAGGGGGGTTGGGGGGTCATCGGCATAGCCCGACCCCCCACCACCACCCACACCACCACCACCACCACCACCACCACCAGCCACCTCATGCCATGACGTAGTAGATTGCGCCATTTCAAAGAGAGTCGTGATTCGGCGAGGCATCAGGCCTCTGGAGATGCTTGTCCGTGATTGGTGCATATAAGCTGAAGGGTATCCGGCCGAGGTGGGCCCCTCGCTTGGCGCCAAAATTCATTATTGCCGTGTCTTTGAGAGTCTGTGACTTCCTTTGCTAGGCCAAGCATCGGAAATATTGCCTACATAGACACATTCTCTCATAGGTACCTGTGAGAGAAGAACTCAGGAAGGTTTTCTAGTGTTGAAGGAAATCTTCATTACGTGACTAACTTTATCCAAGCCGCCGTCGTGCAGTTTCATACCACGCCGTACTGAGGGTGTGCACGTATCATCACAAGCTATGAAGGGCTACCGTGCTTGTTGTCTTGCTCCAAAGTGCCAAGCCTTGTGCTTGTGGCACCTCCCACCACCCTGTGTCCTGTGTCTTGACACCGGGCCAGTCCTGGGGTCTTGTCTGACCCCGTGAAGGTCGTGGGACAGCTTCCTGGAGTGGAAGCTGTCCCACGTCCTTCAGTAGGCGCCCACGCCTACTTCAGCTTCAGTCTACTGCTGCTTCAGTGGGGTGGGGATGTATGGAAGTGTTGTGTGAGTGAGACCGGTCTGGAGAAAGAGAGTAAGTACCTGAATTCTGTTTTGGTGTATCAGACTCAGACGCTGGCTTCGAAGCCAGTGGTCCGTCTTGACATTGTCCATTAACACTTGTGAGGTGATTGGAATTGTAGACGCGTAAGTTACACCGGGATTAACGTCAAGTTGAGGCGAGGGTCCAACTGTGAGAGAGGACGTGTGTACGAGTGCACGAGATACACAGTTAACTGTGTGGAGTTGTGACGGATAATTACTGTATCTCCAAGGGTGGAAGAAGGTGTGTTTTATTCTTTCATGCTCTGTCCATATATGCCATGCATGTGTTATCTTTCCAGAGTAACCAGTTCCGGCAGTGAAGTTTGTAACGGGAGATTTCCCTGCTGGTTAATTGATACATATATCTTATCCAGGGCATTTTATACAGTTGTGTGTTTGGGGCTGTGAATTAGTATTGATGTAATTCACTGTGAAAGTGTTACTTTCAATTGCACTGGGATGCAAAGGTGTACCGTGTTGTGATATCTGTTGACAATGTCCTTGGTGTAGTACGTGGTGATCTTGTGAAGGATTCCGTGAGAATTTAAGAAGTCATTAACGTCATCCCGGGGGACCACATTGCTTAATGAAGCATGAAGGTACTGCTGTGTTGTAGAAACCAGTGTCTGAGGGACAGTTAGTTGACTACCTCTTGCTAATTTGTGTAATTAGCATCAGTTTATAGTGAGTTCACAGAGATGAGGGATTTGTCGTGAGGGCGACGTTAGTAATGAACATAAGTTGCTCTAGATTAATTAACCGCCAGTGGGACGACAAATTAGTGGCTTATAGTCAATTAGGATAATGATTTATCACGGGTTGACTGACTGTCATGAGTGAAGTCAGATGGAGCTAGCATAACTCGTTGGATTAATTATATCTGTCTGCAGGACACTTGATTAAGCACTCAAAGTTAATCAAGTGGATTAGCGGCCGCCACCAAGTGAATTCACAGTGTTGATGTTGCCCGCTGATGCAAGATGAAGAGTACATAGTAAATTAGAGTAATTAACCCTCGTTAATGTAATTTTGTCATAAAACCGGAGACACCTGTCAATTGGGTGACAGCAGTGTCGATCACAACTCGTCTGAATTAATAGGCTGTCGGTGTGACAGTAATTAATTGGGAATTACTCACAGAATGCTTGACGGGTCAAGTGTGGTGTAATTAAAGGCCTTCGTGGTATTGTTGTCAGTTGAGTGTCCTTGAGACACGAGTGTGTTAAAGTATTTGAATTGTTGCTGACTGTTGTGGACAGTCAATTAACGTCATTGTTATTGAATTCAAGTAGTGTACTTTTACTATTGTTGTTTGTGTCTTGAGAGACAAGTGTTAACGTAAAACTTGATAAGGGGTTATCAGTGTTACTTTTGTTATCTCGCAGGGAGGGCTGCGAGAGGCAGAGCAAGTTGTGAGTATAGTATTTATCTGGCGGGGAGGACTGTGAGGAATATTGGTAGCAAACTTGTGTCATCAGTGGCAATACTTCTGTTCAGTTAGTGTCATTATTCAGCCCGCGATTACGGGTAGGATTCCGTGGTTCTACTAGGCTGTTGAATTAGCTGTATCTATCGTGCCACAGGAAGACAGTAAAGTAACGTAAACTCGTTACTGTAGTAGTGCTAGTCTTTTGTTGAATAAACTGTTATTGTTCATAAGAAACGGTCTTTACGTTCAGTCCCACGATAATATTGTCCCACTTACCAATGTTCTGCAAAGTCTTTCTTCCTTATGAATCTTTATGTAAAACTGCTCGTGAGTCTTGAATCAAATTCATAGCGCCACACTTCAAGAAATACGAAGTTACCGTCGGTTACCCTGAATGGCGTGTTATCACTAGGAGGAGCCAGCGATCTAAGCGGATGGGATTTCACCCTATGAGGAATCCTTGCGGTTTGCTCCCGCCTTCCTATGGTCTCAGGCTTAAAAGTAAAATCTGCATCTAAGCAGTCCTTTCTGTTTGAGGTCTGTCTCCCACGCGAGGTAGTTACACTAACGTAATATCAGTAGGATAAAAATCTCACACTAATCGCGATACCAGTCAAGATGTAACGATTGGTGATTGGTCCAGATGCTAACATTGGTGAACACATCGCTGCTACCATAGTAACGTTTAATGACAATCAAGTTCTGCTGTTATTGTACAACTATGGTAACACTCACTGTAATGGTTGCTAGTAACCTGTAACCCTACGGCTGTAATGACTTGCACTGATATAATCCCAAAGAACTGGAAGATTTCGCCCTCACAGCAGAAAATGCTTAACCCAGCTATCAGGAGGGAGGAGGGAGAAATGACTAAGGGGTTAAAAATAAATTTAAAATCAATTACAGATGAAAGATAAGGTTGCTTTTCAAAGAAATAAATGCCGCAACCACTTCTTCTTAACCTTTAATAATAAGGCTAATTGCCTCGGGAGGAAACTAGTCAACTAACACCGAGTGCTCAAGGAATTTATCCTTTTTAATACTTATTGGGTAATGGAATTTATCTTACATTTACTTCATGAATTACAAGGGAAATATTTTTACTCAGAAAAATGCTCATAAGATCACAGTTAATGTCCAAAGAAATTCAAGATCTATGTCTCAGAATTAATTAAGTGAAATAATATATAAAATTCACAGTAGATAATTAACAGTAATTTTATTTAATAATGGGGATTAATTAACCCTAAGCTAGTAACCTCCTATTTCTTAAGAGTGAACTGCGGATTGTACAGGGCACTCAGACAATTACCTTTATCACTGCCTCATGCGGTGTTGTGGCCCCCCCCCCTGGTTGATCACCCCCCCCCTGGTTGATCATCCCCCCCCTGGTGATCATCCCCCCCCCCTTGGTTGATCATCCCCCCCCCCTGGTTGATCATCCCCCCCCCCTGTAGTACTCCCAGTTCACGCTAACATCTTTTCCTCTGCATCCTTCAAGGTGACGTTCGGCTCCACCCCCTAAAGCTTATCTTGCTCTAGAAGCTTCGCCCTTTCCTAGGCCTACGTCCAATCCATTTGAACCAGGCCTGGGTGTCTGCACCTTCTACCAGTGGCAAGTTATACCTGGTCCCTTGTCCAATGAACAAACTTTAAAACTCCAGAAGGCGGAGTTTTCCCACAAAACTGGATACCACTGACAAAAGCCTACACAGGGGTGACCTAATCAACAGGCTTCTCTGTAATTCGAAACGGTTGGAAAACTTACGCCCTCGCTGCCCAGAGGAGAGGAAAACAATTACAAATATGACTTGCAACCACTGGCGGAGAGCTGAGACTGAGAGCTGTTTTGGTAAGCAAGGCCATCAAGAGCAGGAAGAAGGGGGAAGAGACAGGAGAGACGTGACATGTCCGGCCGTTACACAGATGCTTAAGGCTAGAGACATCAAATCTGCACGGCCACTGGTCGTTGTTAAGGGGTGGTCATAAGGGGGATTCTATCATTATATAGTAAGGATTCTATCCTTACTAAGATTTATCCAACATATTATTTTCGATGAGGTGATTAAATTTTAGTTTGTCTTATGTATTGCCTTATTTATTGATGAAGACAGTGCATAGTGAAAAACAAATGTGCGGGTTCGAATCCTCCTTATATTGGCTCCTACTGATTTTCTTACTGATAAATCACGTTAATGTGATTTCATGGTGCAGTGTGTAGTGAAGATGGCTACAGTGATGAAGGGAAGGTGGTGAAGGGTAGGGAAGGTGGTGAAGGGTAGGGAAGGTGGTGTTAGGTAGGGAAGGTGGTGAAGGGTAGGGAAGGTGGTGTTAGGTAGGGAAGGTGGTGAAGGGTAGGGAAGGTGGTGAAGGGTAGGGAAGGTGGTGAAGGGTAGGGAAGGTGGTGTTAGGTAGGGAAGTGGTGAAGGGTAGGGAAGGTGGTGTTAGGTAGGGAGGTGGTGAAGGGTAGGGAAGGTGGTGAAGGGTAGGGAAGGTGGTGAAGGGTAGGGAAGGTGGTGAAGGGTAGGGAAGGTGGTGAAGGGTAGGGAAGGTGGTGAAGGGTAGGGGAGGTGGTGAAGGGTAGGGAAGGTGGTGAAGGGTAGGGAAGGTGGTGAAGGGTAGGGAAGGTGGTGAAGGGTAGGGAAGGTGGTGAAGGGTAGGGAAGGTGGTCAAGGGTAGGGGAGGTGGTGAAGGGTAGGGAAGGTGGTGAAGGGTAGGGAAGGTGGTGAAGGGTAGGGAAGGTGGTGAAGGGTAGGGAAGGTGGTGAAGGGTAGGGAAAGTAAGGTGTTGAAGGGTAAAGAAGATGGTGAAGGGAAAAGGTAAGGTGAAGGAGAGGGAAGATGTTTAATGGAAGAGGTGGGTGAAGGGTAGGATATAGGCGGTGAAAGGTACTGAAGGTGGAGAAGAAGAAGGAAGGTGGTGTTAGGTAGGGAAGGTGAATGTCCACCGGATCACTCATGCCTGGGCTTTCTACCTTCTCTGCCTGAAACGCTATGCGTGCTAGTGGCTTTACAAGAACATAAAACTTCAAGTCTCTGTACTCTAATAAACCCACTGTACCTTCTTGTATATAAATAAATAAATCAAAGTAACTTGCCAACTGTGTGTCCACAGCTGAGAGGAAGACATCACTGGGCAAGGACTGGCACTCATTCTGTCTCAAGTGCGAGAAGTGCAGCAAGACACTGACGCCGGGGAGCCACGCCGAGCACGAGGGCAAACCCTACTGCACCACCCCCTGCTACGGCGCCCTCTTTGGCCCTGGAGGTGAGTCCTGCTGGGTCCTGGAGTAACACTTGATCAGTCTTAGAGTCCCACCACGAGGGATAATACTACTGCCCTGTGCTACGGCGCCTCTGGAGGAGAGCGTTGAGTGTGGCGGCTTGTGTGTGTTCAGGAGGCCGGAGCACCCTGGGGGCGAGTCAGTGTTAGTCAGTATAACCACCTTCTCATTCGGTGGTTATAATAGAAGCTGCCTCGTATGGGCCTTCTGCAGCTCTTATTATTATTACTATCCCCTCTACTACACCTTACTTTGCTCCTCAGCTCTCTCTTGCCTATTTATTGCGTCTCTTACTCCCTCATCACAATCTACTTGAGAATGGTCTAGGACGGACCGAAACGTCGTCGTCCCTTCACCTTCTAGTGTGTGGTCTGGACAACATTTTAAAATGTACTCACCTAGTTGTACTCACCTAGTTGTGCTTGCGGGGGTTGAGCTCTGGCTCTTTGGTCCCGCCTCTCACCCGCCAATCAACAGGTGTTCAGGTTCCTGAGCCTATGATCTCACTCACACAATGTGTGAGTGTGAAAATTAGGATTAAGGACCTGTCCGAAACGCTACGCGTGCTAATGGCTGTACAAGAATGTAAGAACTCTCGAATAAATAAATAAATTAAATAAATAAATAAAACTGTAACTAAGCAAAACGCAGGCGGGGCCCGGGGACCCTTCACGCGTCTCGAGGTTCTTGTCTCGGAAAAAATCAGGAAATTTACATATGCACATTAGCGCAAAAATTGAATATATTAACAATTTATCGTTTTTTGGGGGGGGGGTAAAGATAGGTAAAGTTTATATTAGTTTATCAATATCGTGTGTAATGTTTAATATACTTTAGTTAGTGTGAAATACAGCAATAGAAATGTTCGTTTTCTATTCTAAATTTATTGAAGAAAATAGATTTGTTTGAGGACTGACTAATGAAAATGAATTTCTTTGTGGATTAATTTATTTTTGTTCTTTTAATCTTTTATTTTATTTATATATACAAGAGTTCTTACATTCTTGTACAGCCACTAGCACGCGTAGCGTTTCGGGCAAGTCCTTAATCCTATGTTTCCCGGAATACGACCCCGCCAAATCGTTTTGTTGGCATAGGCTTGTACAGAGGTCCCGCGAGGTGGAACTACTTATTTATTATTTATTTATTCATATATATATACAAGAAGGTACATTGGGTTTGTGAGAATACATTGAATAGTACAGTATTTACAATCTTGTAAAGCCACTAGTACGCACAGCGTTTCGGGCAGGTCCTTAATCTAACAGATAATTTTAAGTAGGTATTTTCTATCAGAAATGATAAATGATAACAAATACATTGCAAGAGAAAAATGAGATGAGAGAGCTTAGTAAGTATATTAAAGCACATTGGTTTATTAAAGCTCTGATTGATTACATTGACAGCTTGATTGGTAATTTAAACAAGATTAATAGACACCATGCAGCAGATTGACAGCACATATAAGACAGCAATGATCACAATGGTAAAGATGTTCAGATTGGGAGACTGGGTAGCAATAGATACAGATAAACAAGAATAATAAACACCATACAGCAGATTGGTAGCACATATAAGAAGACAGCAATGATCACAATGGTAAAGATGTTCAGATTGGGAGACTGGGTAGCAATAGATACAGATAAACAAGAATAATAAACACCATACAGCAGATTGGTAGCACATATAAGAAGACAGCAATGATCACAATGGTAAAGATGTTCAAATTGGGAACATAAAGGTTGGGAGATTGGGTAGCAATAGATACAGTGCAATTTTAAGGCAAAAGGTGAAAAACTATGAAGATGAAATTAGATACTTTTTAGTATTGTTTTGAATGATGTAAAAGTTGGACAGCTTTTCAATTCAATAGGGAGTGAGTTCCATAAACTGGGTCCCTTTATTTGCATAGTGTGTTTACACAGATTAAGTTTAACTCTGGGGATATCAAAGAGATATTTATTTCTGGTGTGGTGATAATGGGTCCTATTACATCTGTCCAGGAAGAATTTCAGAGCAGGATTTGCATTTAAGAACAGGGTTTTGTAAATGTAGTTGACACAAGAGAATTTGTGGAGTGAGATTATGTTTAGCATGTTCAGGGAGTTAAACAAGGGGGCTGAGTGTTGTCTGAAAGCAGAATTTGATATTATTCTGTTAGCAGATTTTTGCTGGGTGATGATGGACTTGAGGTGGTTTGCAGTGGTTGAACCCCATGCACAGATACCATAGTTGAGATAGGGATAGATTAGTGCATAATATAGAGAGATGAGAGCAGAGATAGGTACATAATATCTGATTTTGGAGAGTATACCAACTGTTTTAGAGACTTTCTTAGTTATGTGTTGTATGTGGGTACTGAAATTGAGTCTCTTGTCTAGGAATAGGCCAAGAAACTTTCCATCATTTTTATTGCTAATGTTTACATTGTCTATCTGAAGCTGAATTGCATTTGTAGATTTGCTTCCAAATAAGATGTAGTAGGTCTTTTCTATGTTAGTTTGTGTTAATTTGTTGGTTGACATCCATAAGTGGACTTTTTTTAGTTCATTATTAACAACGTTATTTAGTGTATGTGGGTTGGGGTTGGAGTAGATGAGGGTAGTATCATCAGCAAACAAAATAGGTTTCAGAATGTTAGAGACATTAGGCAGATCATTGATGTATATAAGAAATAGAAGAGGTCCCAAGATGCTGCCCTGTGGCACTCCAATGGTTATTGGTAGAGTGGGAGAGGTTATATTATTGATGGCTACACACTGGTGTCTATCACTAAGATAGGATTGGATATAGTCCAGTGCATGGCCTCGGATTGCATAATGATGGAGTTTACATAAGAGGTAATTGTGATTAACAGTACCAAAGTACTGAACTTCCCTGTGCTGCAACCTCACAACAGTTGCCCCGGGTACCTCTTTGCTGCTAGGTAAACAGTCATTAAGTGAAAAGAAACGTGCCCAGCCTTCTCTGTCCTCCCGGGGATCGAACCAGGGATCCCCAGTTGTCAGCCATGGGCTGACAACTGGGGGATTCATTCAACTGGGGGATTAATAAATCAATTAAAAATATAAAAGTCAGGGAGCACCAAAATTAATAATAAGAATCAAAGAAAGCTTATAATTTTACGCTCATATTTATTACTATGCTTATCAGGTATAAAAACTACTTTTTTAATGATATTTTTCAATTAACTTTTTAAAATCATTGATATAAGTAATGTTGTGAACAGGTTTTTGTAAAATGCTTTCCTTTACATCAACGTGTGTGTTATACCTGTTAATAGTAAAACAATGAATTTACAGGTAGGCGGAGTGCATAGCATTCCTAGGTAAGTGTCTGATTTAGAGCAGTCACACCCCCCCCCCTTCAGTGGCTGGTGTCTTGCCGGGGGTCGGAGAGGATGGTTCCTAGCTTGCTGGGGGTGGGAGAGGCCAGTGGTTCCTGCATGCTTGCTGGGGCGTTCCACAAGGG
Source organism: Procambarus virginalis (assembly GCA_020271785.1). Lineage (NCBI taxonomy): Eukaryota > Metazoa > Arthropoda > Malacostraca > Decapoda > Cambaridae > Procambarus > Procambarus virginalis. The sequence continues at coordinate 1,901,401 of WNGS01009202.1, forward strand.
TAATACGCCCCACCTTCCCCCCCCCCCCCCTCCCCGCATGTTAGCTGTGTATGAAGGCCTGTATATTCCCTTATGTTCCTTCATCTGGGAGTCGAACCTACCCAGCGCCGTGGCCCCTGGGGGAAGGGGGGCAACAAACTTCTCTGGTGAGGGGGGGGGGACAGTGGGTAAAATGGAAAGATCAGTGCTGTCCACCTGAACTAATCGGCTCGTCTGGTTAATGCCACTTAGACATCGGGTCAAGTGGGGCATTGTGGGGTTGGTGCCCCTTTGGTCCCTGGGGTACCATTCAGCTCTTCAATGGTGGCTCGCATATACCGTTCCGGTTACCCCCTGAGGCCGCTTGTCCGTGTGCTACTGACTCCCATATGGGCTCCATGGCAGTTGGTGTGCTGGGCAGCGAAGTTTTTCTCTAGTTTCTTTAAACAGTATGTTAGATTCTGAACCCTATTTCCCCTTCTAGGGCTGGTGGGGTGGGCGGCCAGGCCCCCCAACTCGGACCCTGTTGGAAGACTGGACTCCGTAGCTGTGGTAGGCCCAGATCAGGCTTTGTCTCACACTACCCCAACTGACCCTCTCCGTTGCCCTCACATTTCTTCGGGAGGGTTGACCCCCCCCCCCAGTGGGTTGAGCTCCCAGTGGGTTGAGCCCCCAGTGGGTTGAGCTCCCCAGTGGGTTGAGCTCCCCAGTGGGTTGAGCTCCCAGTGGGTTGAGCCCCCAGTGGGTGTGAGATTTTCTCTACGCCTACCTCCTTAGGAGGTGGACTACAAGTTTAAAGGCTGCTCTTGGCAGTTAAGCATGAGTCCAGTAGAAAAAGGAGAAGCGGGAGCAAACCGCCAGGCTTCCACCAGCAGGGGTGAAAACTGTCCACAATAGGCCGCTGGTTCCTCCTAGTTAAACATGACGTTAAAACCAATAAAGGGTAACCGACGGGTTCTCACAATCAAATTTTATATTTGTTGTGTGGCGCTATGAATTGGAATTCGAATTCCCAAGAGCACAGCCGTCATATCAGATCAAAACAACAATAGCAATATCAGATTATGGGAGTGGCACAGGATAGTTGAAGGTTGACATCAAAGACTGTTAACAAATAACAATTTATTAATAACAAGAGACTAGACTACTACATTAAAACAAAAGAATGTCAATGACGTTACTCGAACATAAGCGTGCCCACAGAGGAATCAACAAGCAAGCAAGAACTAACAGATCTATAATCACAATTACAACAAATGACACAGTGAGTTCTGAAACACGTCTCCAGTAACCTCCTAACTGTTCTACGCCTCAGTGCAGTCTACATCTGCAATAGCGGTTGCAATGCAATCAAATCAGTAGCCTTTCAATGACATCAATAACTAATGGGTTCACTGGCAACTCCAGCACCCTTCCTCAAATTAATCTTTACGTTAATGTCCATCTAGTGGCACCATAACCAACAGCTAAATAGCAACCCTTGCTGTGTGGCTGCATACTGAACTAACCTGAACACAGGTGTGCCCACTGATGACGCAATATGCAAATTCAAAGAAAAATATCACAGACTAAGTTACACCACAGCGAGTGATTTAATTACGTTACTGTCAATCCAGTGGCATTTGCAATACAGCTATTCAACAGCCCCTCGAGAAATGACAGCAGGCTCCATCCTGCTGACACTTCGGGCTGACAACATGAACTAACTGAACAAATCTTCCACTGATGACACAAGCAAGCAATCAATAGTGACACGACTCCCTAGTGGCAGCTACTCTAATCACAAGCTTAAGGTCCTCCCGCCCAACAGGAGCGCCCCCGTAATCAGGTGGGTAGTCTAACAGTGACTCCCCTATCACAACTAAAGTGAACACAGTCAGGCAAGGTGGGATTCTGGGACACAGCTCCACTCATCCCTGAAGTTACTTTACCTCGTCACTAGACGATATAACCAAAAGAAATTGCCTTAATCA
>WNGS01009202.1:1930186-1945176 GCA_020271785.1 Procambarus virginalis
AATGTGGGAAGGCATGGAATAAAAACGATGGAAGGCAATGGAAAGAGGATGGAAAAGCAGTGAAGAGAAATAAATAGGATAAAAAAAGATAAAGAAGGGAAATAGGGAGGGAAGAGGAAGAAAAGAAACCGGAAAGAAGTGAAAGGAAGGGCACGGAAGAGGTGAAATGGGTTCGGGGCAGGTGAAACACATTGTGCTGTAGGGCGGGGAGGGGGAGGGAGGGGAGGGGGGGGCCTTGAGTGGATTGGCTGGAGGGGGGCGGGGGAAGATAATGAATCGATAATCCATTTTTGGTCGAGAAAAGTTATCTCAAGTGTGACGCACGGACGGGAAGACGGGCGGCCGGGAAGACGGGCGGCCGGGAAGACGGGCGGCCGGGAAGACGGGCGGCCGGGAAGATGGCGGCCGGGAGGAAGACGGGCGGCCGGGAACGACGTGGCGGCCGGGAAGACGGGCGGCCGGGAAGACGGGCGGACGGGAAGACGGGCGGACGGGAACAATATCAAGAGGCAGACTAGAGAGCAAAACCAAAGAAGTGTGTTGAGAGAAACCAATAAAGCTAACCATGCAGCTTGAAGGTAAATGTTAAGACACGCAACAAGGCCGCAGGTGTAGGGAACATGTCAAGACACGCCAGGTGAGTCCACCTGTATTCTGGCAATATTTCAAGCCCGTCCTCCAAAAATGGGGGAGGTAAATGTACAGAGCCCCATAAGTGCAATTATGTACTATGTATAACAGTTAAGAATTGTACTTAATTACACTAAGTATTAAATCGTACTGTCAAATATATTGTGAATATTTGAGTTACCTGAAAAGCTGAATAGAAAACAACGACCTAACCTAACCGTCTTAGTTTGTGAAGATACGAATTTATTGCATCTTAATTATAACTACTACTTAAATAAATAAATAAATAAATTAAATAAATAAATTATAGTGATTATTCTAATACAACAAACCGCCAGAATAGCAACGGCTGAGGAATTCACAGACACACAGACAGATAAACAAAATAGAGAATAGCCTGATAATTTGGAGAACCCAATACCTGATATTATCTTCTAGGTGACTTCAACTTGCCTAGTCTCAGGTGGAGAATAGCAAACAATAATATTATACCAGGGAATCTATCAGGACCTAACCAACCACAGATTAGAGAACTACTTAGATTCTGTGACAAATTTTCACTTACTCAGCAGATATCGGAGCCAACGAGAAATGAAAATATTCTAGATCTGGTCTTTACGAACAATGAAGACATTATCAGAGACATTACGATATCAGATACCACATATTCAGATCACAAGCTCATTGAAGTGCAAACTACCATCAATACCCAGAATAGACCTAAAACGTTGATAAAGCGAGAGGGGCTATTCAGTAAATTCAATTTTAATAATAAAAGGATAGACTGGGAGATAATAAACAGGGAACTTAAAAACATTCCATGGGAAACTGTTTTAAGTAATAAAAGTCCTACAGAAGGAATAGAAAAACTGACTTCGGAAGCGTATCAAGTCTGTCTGAAACATGTTCCTTTGAGGAAAGCCAGAAAGAGATCCAACGTAGAAAGAGAACGCAGAAGACACTATAAACGCAGGAAAAGAATAACGGAACTGCTTATGCAGACACGAATTTCCCGTCAAAGAAGGAATAATTTAAATAGGGAGATTGAAGAAATCGAGCGGAAATTGAAACACTCATATGAAACTGAAGAAAGGCAGTTAGAACAGAAAGCAATTCAGGAAATAAAGAAAAATCCAAAATACTTCTTCACATATGCGAAATCAAAAGCAAAAACTACTGCCAGTATTGGACCTATTCGTACAAGTGAAGGTTCATACACGGAGGATGACAAAGAAATTAGTGAAATCCTAAAAAGCAGTATGAGGACATGTTTAGCACTCCAATAAACAACATGAAAGTAGAAGATCCAGACAATTTCTTTATGCGGGATATCCAAACCCCTGTAAATATAACTGATATCAACACGAGCGCACTAAATTTTGAAAGAGAAATTGAAAACATGCCCATGCACTCGGCCCCAGGTCCAGACTCATGGAATTCAATATTTATAAAGAAATGCAAAGTGCCGGTAGCACAGGCACTCAGTATAGTGTGGAGGAAGAGCTTGGACACGGGGGAGATACCAGATGCACTTAAAGTAGCAGACATAGCCCCTCTACACAAGGGAGGGAGCAAAGCATTGGCAAAGAATTATAGACCAGTTGCACTAACATCGCACATAATAAAAGTATTTGAGAGAGTGATTAGGAGTCAGGTCACCAATTTCATGGAGACCAATGACCTTCACAACCCAGGCCAACATGGATTTCGAGCGGGAAGATCGTGCCTCTCACAGCTACTTGAGCACTACGATAAAGTCACTGAGGCATTAGAAGAAAAACAGAATGCTGATGTGATATACACGGACTTCGCAAAGGCATTCGATAAATGTGACCATGGCGTGATAGCACACAAAATGAAGTCAATGGGAATAACCGGTAAAGTAGGACGCTGGATACTCAGTTTTCTGTCAAACAGGACTCAGCGAGTAACGGTCAACCATATAAAATCTAGTCCAAGTGCAGTTAAAAGCTCTGTACCTCAGGGTACAGTCCTTGCACCGCTGCTTTTCCTTATTCTCATATCAGATATAGACAAAAATACAAGTCACAGCTTCGTATCATCCTTTGCAGACGACACAAAAATCAGTAAGAAAATTACCTCGGCTGAAGACATTGAAAAACTTCAAGCTGATATTAATAAAGTTTTCGACTGGGCATCAGAAAATAATATGATGTTTAACAGTGACAAATTCCAGGTACTCAGGTACGGTAAAAATGAGGACCTTAAACATAATACAGGGTACAAAACACAATCAAATGTGCCCATAGTAGGAAAACAACATGTAAAGGATTTGGGAATAATGATGTCTGACGACCTAACGTTTAGGGAGCATAACCAAGCAAATATTGCGACAGCCAGAAAAATGATAGGATGGATTACGAGAACTTTCAAATCCAGGGATCCCATCACAATGCTTGTACTCTTCAAGTCACTTGTGCTGTCCCGTCTTGAGTACTGTTCAGTACTCACTTCCCCCTTTAGAGCAGGAGAGATTGCTGAAATAGAGGGAATACAGAGAACATATACGGCACGCATAGACGCGATAAAGCACCTAAATTATTGGGATCGTCTCAAAGCTCTCCAAATGTACTCACTAGAAAGAAGACGAGAGAGATATCAAATAATATACACCTGGAAGATACTGGAGGGCCAGGTCCCAAATCTACACAGTAAAATAACAACGTACTGGAGTGAACGATATGGAAGAAAATGCAGAATAGAGCCAGTGAAGAGCAGGGGTGCCATAGGCACAATCAGAGAACACTGTATAAACATCAGAGGTCCGCGGTTGTTCAACGTCCTCCCAGCAAGCATAAGAAATATTGCCGGAACAACCGTGGACATCTTCAAGAGGAAACTAGATTTATTCCTCCAAGGAGTTCCGGACCAGCCGGGCTGTGGTGGGTATGTGGGCCTGCGGGCCGCTCCAAGCAACAGCCTAGTGGACCAAACTCTCACAAGTCAAGCCTGGCCTCGGGCCGGGCTTGGGGAGTAGAAGAACTCCCAGAACCCCATCAACCAGGTATCAACCAGGTATCAACCAACATTGGATGCAAGACCTGTAACGTTGCACTCTGTGTTATTCCCTGCTACACCAGTTACCACCGGAAAAGAGTGTATTGGGTGGTGAAGAAGTAACCACCCGCAACAGCTTCACTCCACCTACAAAACATCTGTTGAGCAACTTCAGGAATGTTGTCCTGAAGAAGGTGGAGTGAAGAAAATTTGCTCAACTTACTCTTCCACAACCAGTTTTTTCTTGGTAAGTACACCTATTTTGTCCAATTTCTTGTAGTATAACTTATTGGGAGTATTTTGATACCAGAATGAACACTGTATCCCATAAACTGCCGTAAGTAGACTCGAAACTTCATAGATTTTTTTCAAGGTGTTGCGTGTCTGCAAGAGTGTCCCAAACGGGTTGCAGGTGGGGTGACTTTAGCCGTTTATACTGGGCATGTTTACACCTTATCATTTATTATATGCATATGTCTGTTTAGGGAATTTTATTCCGATCCATGTACAACCAAAAATAACTGTGTGCAACAAGTATAAACTTGAAAAACATAACAATAGTATAAACATTTCGTGTGTGTTTGACGCTCACTGATATGTTCCAGCGTTGTTTTATATTTGGCGCTATTCTAACTTACGCTTTGTTGATCTTTTTACCTACGTGCTTATAGAACATTCTATTGGGAACACATTGACACAAAAACGAATGACGTACATACAAAAATAATGTCAGGACAGTCAAATAAGTATATACTTTCGAAGCACCGTATCGCGCTTGTGTCGTTGCGTCACCGATACCGGGTAACAGTTCCACCACTTCCCACACTCTTGCGGGTGGGCCGCGACTATGATTCTACGTTTATATTCATATCTCTGTGTTGGGAATTTCATTGCGAATCCATTGATACCAAAATTAACGCTGTAGGACAAGTGTGGAGTTGACAACAATCCCAAGAGTAGAAACATTTTGTTGCCGTTTTGCGCTCACGGCGAGTCATCTACGTAGTTCTTTATTTGGTGCTGGTCTCCGTATACTTTTAGTGACCTTTTTTACTGATGTTCTTCTAAAGAATTTTATTGCGAACACATTGGTACCAAAATGAAATACGTAGCTCGAGAACTAACGTCAGAAGAGTAAAAAGAGTATACACATTTTTGTTTGGCCGCTTAAGCGACAAAACCGCCGGGAGCACTTACGGTTTTTTTTCCCTCGTTCGCCGGGCGGCTGAAAGTGTTAATGTTCTTCTATAGTTGCTTAATGTTGTGATTTTTAAGCTTTTAAGAATGATATCCCCACACTAAACCTTGTATGGTTGAGTGGGGGGTTTCTTCACTCGTTTACCCCAATCTTATCCCAGGTCAGGTCCCTGCCTCACCCTGGACCACTGCTCACTGCTTATGTGCTTCTACACTACACTATTTCTGCTTTGTTTCTTAAAAAAAAAAGTTATTTCTATCTGCCAGTCATTCTTTCACTTGAATGAACTTCTTCAATGCAATGTGGCCTGCTCATCCCCCCCCCCCCACTTCCCCAAATTACAAAAATACTTTAGCTTGCCAGCCCTGGGTTCTCCATCTGTGTACAGTGCACGATGTTCCGACTGTACATACCCTAACTTGAGCTTTTCATTCAAATGCAAAGCCTATTTTATATTTTCTGGGGGGAGCCCCTACGGCTCCCCGGAGCTTACCAGCTGATATGCTAATGTCAGACTTGGGCATCAGTCATGTGTACGGAGTTCTTATGGGCCTATCGGGAACCACGAGCCAGAACCTGGCCCCCTCTAGAGAGGCAAGGGAGCAATGGCCTACAGAAACCTCTGTGTGGTTGGAAGCATTCTATGTCTGCCATCAACCGGGTTAGGCACCGAAAGGTAGGCTTCCCAAAAGAAACCCCTATTCTGGTGAAAATTGCAACCAAAAACCGAAAGAGTGGATAGAACTCCCCAAACAAAAACGAGCAAACTAGTATGACGTCACCCGTCATACATAGCTGTCTGCGCAGCTCCCCCCTCCCCGGGAGGGGGAAGGGGTAGCCCCAGACCTACCACGCCGGCGATCCACACCCCAGTTCTTCGACTGATGCTATTGGCACCGGTTGTGTGCTCTGGCTCCAGTGGTTGTTTCAGCACTGTACCTAGAGTGTGGTGCGACCAACAAATTGGGTCACATCTGACCCGTGCCATATTTATACCTGGCGCCACCAACAGCTAAACACAGAAAACAACCGCCTCGTCGCAGCACCATGGATCAGCTGACGCTATAAACACAACACACCGCCCTACGGTGCGGCAAGTCTCCCTCTAACACACACCTCTGTTTTAGTCGCCGCTCCTCTGTCTACACCACAACGCAACAAGAACTTTTGAAACTCTTATCATCTTCAACATAAACGCCTCTACCAACATCTGTACTGGTACAGTCATTGGAAGGACAAACCCTTCATGCAAACTGCACCTACTATCAAGAAGAAGGGAAGAAGAAGAGTGTGGTGTCTGTCTTCTAGGTGGTGCGTGAGCCGGGAGTGAGTCTCCAGTACTTGGGCGGCATGCGCCTAGGGTTACCTTCCCGAGGTGCCCTGTAAGTACTGCCCTTGGAGCTTGGGGTTATCTTCCACAAGTTCCTTGGGTCCTGCTTCTGTTAGGCCGTTTGCTGCTCGGTTTTCGGCCCCCGTTTGTGTGATGGGGGTTCTGTCTCCCTTGTTCGCCTTAGGGTAAGGGGCAGCTTGCACTGGCGGGGCGCAGGGTGCTGCGCAGCTTGTTTTCACCGATCATAGCGGCCGGCTCTGTTCCGCTTGGGTACGCTGTACTCTTGCAGAGTTTCTTTTTTCTTTTTGTTTGTCTACCTGGTTGGGGGCTTTGCCTTTGGTTTTTCCTCCTTTGTGCCGAGTTCTCTTTCTTCTTCCGGTTGTGTTCCCCTGCTAGGTCCCTGTGAGTGTACACGTCTCGGGGGTTCAGCTCTTAGAAAGTTGTTTGGTAGCCATGGGCGCCGGTTAGCAGTACCCTGCCTGGGATTACCTGAGCGCGAGTCCTCTTACAGTAAATGCTCAGGACCCTGGGAAACCCCTAGGGGGAGTGTGGGCCCGATGGATGTGGCCCCGGAGTCCCCCCCCCCCCTCGCTTTGTGCGGTTCGAGGGTTGCTCTGTCCCCTTGTCTCAGGGTGACTCTCACTGTTTTGCCTCTGCCTGCAGCCTGTGGGTCGGTGACACCTTCAGCCCGGGGTCCGGCAAGTTTTGTTGCTTGTTTGTGACTCGGTTACCCGGTCTTATGCTGACTATGTGGGTGCAGGCAGCACGGGCGTTGCACATTGGGTTTAGGTGGCAACGCGCTAGTTGTTTGCTCCCCCGAAGCCCTGAGGCTGCCCCGTTTTGGTTGGTGGTCTGGACAGCCCCCCCCCCCCTCCCTACATCCGGGTCTTTACCATCTGTGGGTTTAGGGTCGGGGCGGGGCTTCCATGGTTTTGAGACTTGGTTGGTCTCGGGGACTTCCCTTCCGGGATAGAGACAGGGGCATTCGAGCCTATTTCCTCCAGCCGTGTTGTAAGTCTGCCAGTGGGCTCCCTTCCTTAGTGCTTTTCACTGCTGCCCCGGTTTTTTCTTGAGGCTGGGGCTTTGGGGGGACGGCTCGGCCCTGGGGCCTTCCAGGTGGGTTCCCAGGGCTGGGGTGGGGCTGACGTGGAGGCCTCAGGCCCCGTTGGACCCCGCCGGGGTTTTTCCACCCTTCTGGGCGGGGCTTGCAGTTTTGTGGAGTGGGATTTTTCCTTCCCCCCCTCTTCGCACGAGTATTTGGGTGTCGGCCTCTCCCCAGGCTTGGTTCCTTGTCCATTATGCCCGTTGCTTCCGTCCTGTCGGTGGGTGCTTTTCTCCATTCTTCGCCCCTTTTTCCCGGGACGGGACTTCTCCGTCATGTCCCCCTCTTCTGGGGTTCTGAATGACTTTTGGTCTCGGGTACGACTGGGTTTTTCTGTGCTTTCGTCCTTTGTGTTTGCTTCTATGGGTTCTCGAAGGTTCGAGACGGTTTTGCTCCTTCCCATTTTACTGGTACGTCTGTCGTCGTTCGGTGGGGCTTCCCTCCAGTCCTTTCTAGGGCTTGTGGGTCCTATTCCGGGCAGCTTCTGGGTTTTTGGCCTTCTCGTTCTTTTGTTCTTATCTCTTCTCTCCGTGCTGTGTTTCGGCACTGCTCGTTTTCCTTCCGTTTTGATCCGGGATGCCGGATTGGGCTACTTGTAGCCGTTGGGCTCTTCATCGCCATGTTGGGCTACTGGTAGCCCGCTTGGGTTCCGACTCGGTTCATTGTTTTCCTTACATGAGCCGGCTAGTTGGTTGTTGCTTCCTTCTTTTTGGCTTTTGTTTCCACGAGTTGGCCTGTTTCTTCAACGGATCGCTCGGGATGCGACCCGTTGGGCTACTTTTCTGCTCTGTTGTTGGACGGAGTAGGATGGACCTGTGTAGCCCAACCTGTTGGGCTACTTTTCTTCCGTGCCCTGCACATGCGCCGTGGGAGTTGTTTTGGTTCAGGGCGGTGTGCACACGTGCTGGTGTTCTGCATCCATTTTCTTTCGGGGGGGGGGGCTTCGCCTCTCGCCCTTATCATTCTCCAGTCTGTGCCCTTTACTCTTGAGGGTGTTCTGGAGTGCCGCTATGGGAAGGTTACCCGGCTTTTCCCTGCGTTTTTGGGTGGGGGATGCCACCTTCGCCACTCCCCTCCTCTTCTGCGGCATGAACGGCTCTGGCCTGCCTTCCACGGGCGGTGTTCCCGGTTTTCTCGGCTACGGGTGCACGATACCCTGGCCGCCTCTGGCGGCTCCGTTCTCATAGGCTTGCGTCATGGCCCTTCCGCGCCTATGTTCTGCAGGTGAGTTGATGCGGTCTGGCGTCTCCTTTGTCCTGATGCTGTTTTGTTTTTTGGGAGTAGGAATGGGTGTACATAAGTACTTGAGAACGTAGAACATACAAACCGAGGTGCCTGCTGCGGGGCTATTGGCCATATGTGGCAGCTCTTGTTCTCACCACCCGATTCCTTCCTCGGTTTACAGGTGACTGCAGGAGGCCTCTTAGCCCATACGAGGCGGCTCCTGACTGTACTCATCCTGCCCCTCTCTTATGCGTGTCCAACTATGCCAGAGTTCGGGGCCCCGTCTCCACCTTGTTCCACGGTGCAACGTTGGAGGTGCCTGTTCGGTGGTACATTTTTCTGTGTCGAGGGTGTTATGTGCTCACCTCATTGTGCTCGCCTAATTGTGCTTGTGGGGTTGGGCTTTAGCTCTTTGGTTCCGCCTCTCACCTGTCATTTGACTGACGTTCCGGGATTCTGAGCCTCCTGGGCTCTCTCATCTCTACACTTGGAAATGTGTATGGGGTCAGCCCAGGTATGGGCTGCCTATTGCGCCTCGGCGCTGCCTTATGTATTCCATCTGTTACCTGTGGCACTGCAAACGTTTCTGCTAACGTCCCTGTGGCTTGGTTGGGTGCTCGGTTTCCACCTGTGTCCCCTTGTTTGTGTGCCACCCATGTTACAGTTTATCTTTATCTACCCTGTCACTTCCTCTGGGAATATGGTGACGTTTTGCTGCGGCTGCGTGTGGGAGTATGGTTGTGGCGTTTTGTTCGGCCCTTCCGTGCTCTTTCTGGCGCCTTCCTTGTTTGGGTTTTTTGTTCCCTTGATTTTTCTGGGGCCCTCGTTCCTTGCCGGTCTTGCTGTGACGGGCTTGGTTTTTCCATGTTCCTTGAATTCTCTGTCCTAACCTCGTTGTCCTCTCCTAGTTGAGATGGCTGGGGTTAAGCTTTGGCTCTTCGTCTTGCCCCTCGCCTATCATTCGCTTCTGTTCAACTTCCGGAGCCTACTGGGCTCTTATCTGCACTGGACACTGGGTGCGGGGTTGGCCTCCGCCACATCCCTTCCTCGTGCATTCCTCTCATCTTCCTGCTTCACTCTTGTCCCTGGCCGCTGGTGCTGGGGCGTTTCTGCTGGTCTTTTTCTCATTTCCTCCTTCACACTGTTGTGTGTTTTGTTTGTGCCTTTGGCCTTCCTGTTGCTGGGTTTGGGTTCCTGTTTTCCTGGCTTGCTCTGCCTGTTGGTTTTTTTCAGGGTCTTCCGATGTCCCTTCTCTGGTGTCTCATGTCGGACCCGTGGTTTCTGATCCCCTGGCGAGCTTGCTCGCGTTGGGGAGTTTTCTGTTCGGCGGACGTTCCATCTTCTTCTTGCCGGCTTGGGCTTCCGGCTCTGCTTCCTTGGAGGTCTCACCCGAGATCTTCCTGCGGCTCTGCTTCTTCCTAGCTCAGATGACCCTTGCAGGGCTGTTTACGTTCTTCCTCGGGTATCTCGTGTCCGTTGGTGGTCAAGTGGCTTTGTTGTTGGTGTCCCACCTGTGTGCTTTTGGTGGCAGTATCGGGTGTTTTTGGCGGTCCTTCCTTTTCCTTCTGTCCCTTCCTCGGTGGCTGCGCTTGTTGGCGTCGGCTTGGCTTTTCTGTTGGGATTGGGGGCCGTCAACTTGCCACATACTGTCGCCTCGTTTTATGCGTCTCTGGCGGAGCCGCTTCGGCTTGCTTTCGGACTTTCATCTGCACCGTTCGTAAGCTGTCTCATGTTTGTTTCACCTCCGGCCTGTTCTTGCGCCGCTTGAGCCGTTGTGGTCATTGGACAGAGTGCTCTCTTCTTTCTTCTCCTTGTTTTCTTAGGGGCCCCCTTTGTTTCCAGTTTGTTTTTGATGGCTCTTTTCCAGTTGGCATTGGCCTCTGGGGGTTGGGTAGGTGAGCTTCATGCTCTCCTCCTGTGCAGGGTTTTCTGCTCCTTCGGTCGGGGTGATCGGTTTGGTAGTCTGCTGCCTTCTCCTTCTTTTCTGGCGAAGAATGAGTCTTCCCTTCTTCCCTGTTCCAGGGAGCGGATCTCTGAGGTCGTCCACAGGGGGGTTCTTAAGGCTTGCCGGCCTGCGGTCTATCTCTGTGCCCATGACGTCCGCAAATTTGCGACTCTTGCCACCGTCTTTGGTATTGTGTCCTGGGAGGACACTCGGGCACGGGGAATTTGGCGATCGAGTAAGGTCCTTGGCTGCTCGTTACCTTGTACATGTTCCTGGGCTCAGTTGGGCCTGTGTCACTTTGGGTCGGCAGATGCGACCTGTTGTCTCGACTTCGGGTTGAATAGTGTGTGGCGACCGCCTCCCGGGTCTGTCCCTATTCTTTTCCTCTGTGGGTAGTTAGCTCCAGTGAGCCGTAGGGACTCCCCCTAGAAAACCAGCATTGAATGTAATGAAACGCCATTTTCTGGGCGAGTCCCGGAGGCACCCCTGGATTCCCTTCCTCCCTCCGGTCGACGGTTTTTCGTGTAATTACCTAAGTGATTACCTAAGTGATATATATCAGACAGTATGGTTTTCGATCTGGAAGATCCTGTGTATCGAATTTACTCAGTTTCTATGATCGAGCAACAGAGATATTACAGGAAAGAGATGGTTGGGTTGACTGCATCTATCTGGACCTAAAAAAGGCTTTCGACAGAGTTCCACAAAAGAGGTTGTGTTTTGACATCCAGGCTCAGAACTGGGGTGTGGATCGCCGGCGTGGTAGGTCTGGGGCTACCCCTTCCCCCACCTGGGGAGGGGGGAGCTGCGCAGACAGCGGCGCGATGATGGGTGACGTCATACTAGTTTGCTCGTTTTTGTTTGGGGAGTTCTATCCACTCGTTCGGTTTTTGGTTGCAATTTTCACCAGAATAGGAGTTTGTTTTGGGACGCCTTGCTTTCTGGGTGCCTAACCCGGTCGATGGCAGACATAGAATGCTTCCAACCACACGGGGGTTTCTATAGGCCATTGCTCCCCTTGCCTCTCTAGAGGGGCCAGGTTCTGGCTCGTGGTCCCTGGTAGGCCCATAAGAACTCCGTACACATGACTGATGCCAAAGTCTGACATTAGCATATCAGCCTGGCAAGCTCCAGGGAGCCTCTGGGACTCACCCAGAAAATGGCGTTTCATTACATTCAACGCTGGTTTTTTTCCAAATCTAGATTTTCTGATTTTGATTGCTTGACGGTACCTGTTAATTTGTTTTGCCATTCATTTGTCTGTCTTCATGTCATTGATATTAATAAAATTTCACTAAATTTCAGTGTATTTTGACACTTAAAACAAATGATTTTTAGAGCGAGAACTTCCTATATTTCCTGCATCATGTCAGTCTCCCAACCATCATAGCCTCCAGTAACAAGAATAACACAAAAATCATCATACTTTACCAGCATGGCAGTTTTGTCCAAGCTATAGTTGACCATGAAGTTTAACTACGTTGGTCAGTACCGGTATTCATCTCCGTTACGTAGGTCAGCCTCGTCAACTGTTAATGCAAACCCCCGTGGAATTCTGATGGTAAAAGGGTTATATTTAGTTAAGAAACTTAATTGTAGCAAAAAGCTGTACTATATTCTGTAAATATTCTTAACATAATTTGTAATATTTTGTGGTGAGCTCTAGATGCAAGTGTGAATGTAATAAACAATATTTAAGTGGCTAACTTCATTTTGATGCATGTTTAATTAAAGAGCACCCACAGAATGCTATAGTACATTTTATTTACTGTATATTACACATTAGTTTTATTTATTTTATTTATAAATTACATTTTATTTAAATATTTGTTAATTGCATTTCCATAGTTTGCCGAATTTAGTTGCTATAAAGTATTGTATTTGAGTTAATGCCAAAAATTTTTGCTTTTAATTGGTTGACTTTATTTTGTTGGTTACTGATGAAAGTTAAACAAATTAGGGTTCCCCACATCTCTTCATTCATTCACCCATGCAAAGCTGACTGAATATTATTTATATTTTGTCATGACTTTTAACAACAATAAGGCATTAGTGCACCTTGTGCAAAGTTGTGCGTGATGAGTGATGGATGGCCTCGAGGTGTGCAGCATTTACTCTTTTGCATTTCATTCTATTTTATTTGAAAATTTTTGTTTTATTATTTGTTTTGCTATATTATGGGACTAGTTTTAAAATACGCGCCTCTTCATTGCGAACAATTTGATACCAAAATAAAAGACGATAACACGAAAATTGATGTTATCAAACTTAACGAGTATACACATTACGTTGCAGTTCAAATTGGTGCTCGTTCACGGGTAACTTTAGGCTTTTCTGCGGGGAGGCACTCCAACTTTTAGTACATTATACTTATCATACACATCTGTAGGGAATTTAATGCGAACAACAATGCATACAAAACGAGCGACGTAGCCCACAGAATTAAGGTGTGAAAAATGGAACGAGTATGCACATTTTACTGACTTTGTGCACTCACGGATAACTTTGCCGACTTAGGCTTTCTCTTTGGCGAGTCCCCAAGCTTTTGAACATTATATTTATACAACACCTGTAGGGAATTTAATTAGGAAACACAATAATACCAAAACATAGCGACTCTAGCACGAGAATAAGGTGAGAAAGCTGATATGAGTATATACATTTAGGTGTCACCGCGCGCTTACCCGCCGCTCGTCCGACGTGGGTGCATGACCCTTAAGTTGACCGTGCGCCTGTCCGGTGAGCGATACTGTTAACTAACATCCTTGTGTTTGATGACTTCCCAAGTGTTGCTGATGCTATCCTGTTCATAAGAGTGTCTGGTGTTAGTGTTGGGATTATGTTATTCCAGGTGTTTCTCTTTTTGTTTCTTGTAACTGCTTTTCCTTATGGTGTAATTAAATGCTGGTCTCATATCTTCCTTTCCCATTTTCATTAATTTACACTTACTTGATTGAATTACAGCAACCATTTACCTCCCCACTCATGATGTTAACTGAAGTGTTCCTGAACTGCTTTCCAATATCTTTGTTTTTTTCTCTGTTTCTCTTGGCTTTCTTTCTTTCTTCCTTACTTGTGTCCCAGTCAGTGAACACCTGGTTGTATCATCCCCCACCTTGCCAGTATATACATCACTGGATGGCTTGTTTAGAAGGTAACCTTCACTGGCCCCATTGGACCTTCCCTATCCTGCAACATTTTTATACCATGGGTTGCCTTGCTTGCCTGCACTTTGTCTAGGATCCTTTTTAACCCTTCCCAGTCTCCATTTTGTCTCTCCAGCCATGTGTGCTCCTTCTAGTACTGTCAGGTTGTTTATAATAGATGTTTCTTTCCATGTCTTGTTTGTTGCAGCTCACTACTTGCTATGATCTGACAGCCTCTATATCACTGTTGCTCTTATTATCTGTCTTACTTCTGACCCTTTGGCTACTTCTGCTAAGGTTCCTGCTAGCTCTTGACCATCACATCCTCTGCTTAGTTATTTATGCTTCTTCTCTTGTTGCATCCTTTGTATTTTGACCTAACTATGCTACTTCCTTAACCCTTTTCTTAAGCTCGTTGACATGCTTCCCTGCCTTGGTTCTGTAATTTCAGCTTATCTCCTTATCTCAGCTTATCTCATTAGTTTGTTACTTCTCAATTCCTTCCAAGCCCCATAAGTCGCAATGGCTTGGCACTTTCTCTGATAGTTCCTTCCCTTCCTCTTTCCCCTATGGTCATTTGTAGTTCATGTATCTTCTTTCTCTCAGTTTTTATATTTATAATTAACTTTTTTCAGTTTTTATTTCTCCATTCCCTCATTTCTCTACCTCCCTCCCTCTCCTATCCTCTCTTCTTGTGTCTTGTCTCCACTATGATTTTATCTCTCTTTAGCCCTTCTAATGTCTTGGCTTCCTCCATACTGCTTCATTTGCTTTTCTCTCCTCTCTCATCTAGACCTCAATTTTTATTAATAGGTCCTATGTTGCTTTCACCATGTTTCATCTCTTTATTTCCTCCCTATAATTATTTCCTTTTTTTCACCCCCTTACATCTCTATCTCAGAAAATTTGTGGCAGGTACTTTAGGGTAACTTTGCAGTACAACACTTAGTGTCTCCCACTCCCCAAGTCACTGACTGGTAACTGGGGTGTTGCTCCTTTGTCTTCTCCACTGTTCTTTATCCTTTTGTGTGTAGATTTGTTCCCAGTGGTGCTTTTCTCCAGTTTCATCTATTGCCTTCACTATCACTTTTCTGTGGAGAGCCCTTTCGGCTCCCCAGAGCAATACCGGACTGATGTGTGTGTGTTAGACCGTGGTACAGTCAATCAATGGAGTTCTAGGCCTTCCGGGGACCACAAGTCAAAACCTGGCACCTTCAGAAAGGCACAAGGAGCTAGGGAAGAATTCCTGAGACCTGGAACTTCAAGAACAAGAGGTCATAGATTTAAACTAATTAAACAAAGATGCTGAAGAAATATAAGAAAATTCACTTTCACAAACAGAGTGGTAGATGGTTGGAACAAGTTAGGTGAGAAGGTGGTGGAGGCCAAAACCGTCG
>WNGS01009202.1:1945201-1955839 GCA_020271785.1 Procambarus virginalis
GGTTGGGTAGGGGGTGGAGGGGGTATACTTTGTTTTGCTATATCTGTTTTTCTATCCCCTATACTATAATATATCTCATCTAATATATATATATATATGATATCTATATATAGTCTATATTATATATTATATATATTATCATTTATCTTATTTATTTATTTTGCTTAGTTAACACATTATAAATACAGTTTTTTATATAGAACTTTATATATGCGCTTTTCATCTGGGAGGAGATCCCTCACCTCTCACTTGACAAAGTCCGCAAAGCCTTAGAAACCTCTGAGACCTGCACTTGCCCCCCCCCCCCCCCTGGGTCCATGACTAGAATGTGGCTCTCTACTAGGTGATGGCTCCTCTCTCTTCACTAAGGGGAGCTCGTGGACACACAGAACACACTCAGAAACGTGGTTGATACAACAAAACTATTGTCACAATCACGTTTGAAGAAAATTAAACTAAGCGCTGCACCTCTCTGTTGGCAAGTGTGGTTCTAGACCTGCATTGGTTGTTAGTCCCAACACTTGGCAGGGTCACTGTACCCCATTGTTGGTAAGCTAGGGTTGCTACTGAAGCTCCACAATAGAACTGTTTCATTATATTCAATGCTGTGTTAGCCTGTTTTTAATTCATGCTGTGATTATTGCCTTGAACTCGCCTCATTAATTTTGGCCTTTGAAAACTATTATGTACTTAGTAAAGTTAATAACTCATTGCTGAATGATTGTTTAAATTTAACAAATAATTTGTAATATGCTTTATAATATAGGGAAAACATACGTCCACTAACTGTGATGAATTTTCAGGACTTCATGTCTCGACGAACAAGGAAACAAAGCATGAATGGAGTTGGGAGGTGCTTGGCTAACGTTGCGGGGAAGAAGTCAATGATACGTACACCTTTTATCCGCTTCTTTCTCCTCA
Organism: Procambarus virginalis; assembly: GCA_020271785.1. Taxonomy (NCBI): domain Eukaryota; kingdom Metazoa; phylum Arthropoda; class Malacostraca; order Decapoda; family Cambaridae; genus Procambarus; species Procambarus virginalis. The sequence goes on from WNGS01009202.1 coordinate 1,946,123, forward strand.
CCTCAACATATTGGAATTATGAACATTATTTTACCATTCAGGGAAGAGTGAATTCTTATTTACTTTTGTTTTCATTATTGTTTCATTTATTATTATGTAGTTGTTTATATTTATTAAAGAAGATAAGATTTTTGCACCTGTATTCAACTTGATTCAAGGAATATGTGTTGTTAATATTAAATTAGGAATATCATATATTTTATTGTCTACTTGTGGCTGTTAGTGTCTTATTATTAAATATTAATTTATGCAGTACAGTACCATTCACACGCATAAACATAGGTCCGGCAACTATTGAAAACAAACTACTATAATATCAGTAAACGTCGGTAAGGGTTAAATTGAAAATTTACACATGTTACTGTAACGCCACTCATGAACATAAGTCCTGAAATTAATATGTTGCAAAACACTCATTGTCCTTGGTATGGATCATGAATTCATATTTAGATTTTCTAGGTCACTGATGATGCATAAGAGAAGTTGCATATTATGTTTATTTGTAATGCATTATGATAGTTTTTTTTTTAGTAACAACTTATTTTTGCCCACCAGTAATTATTTAATTTACACACCACCACACCACACGACACACACACACTTATATATTATATAGATATAATAGTATATAGTATACTCACGATATACTGTATATGCTATATATCATATACTATATATTGATACCCGTAATATCATTATAGTATTATCCATTACGCCATAACATATAGCAGCCTACATAGTGCAGTACTAGACGAACGTTCAGCTACATGAAGGCCAAGTATAAGCCAAGTTTTCCTGAATTAAAATTTTCTCTTGAATTTTTCTTTATGAAATGATAAACCTACCCATTTCATTATGTGATAGTCAAATTTTTTTTTATTGGAGTTAATTAATCGTAGATACTCAGGTGACCTAGTACCTCCACCACCTAACCAACCCCTTAACCTATACTTTATGCAGGTTGAGGTTAGGTTAGGTTAGCGAAAAAGTTAGTTAGTTAAGTTGGTAGGTTGGTTAGGCGAAACACAATAATTCCTAGAAACTTGGCTTATTAGGCCAATCAGGGCCTTTGCATAGTAGGCTGAGAAGTGCGTGTCTGGCTACTAGGTACCTATATATCTTATACTCTATCTTATATATCTATATATCTATATCTCTATTATATATATTATGTCTATATATATATATTATATATATTATTCTATATATATATCTCGTATCTATATCTATTGATATCTGCGGTATACTATGCTATCTATATCGATCTAGACTATCTCTCTGATGTCTAGCTTATATATCTATCTATATTTTATATATCGTATATATATAGTATATCTAATATTGGACTCTTATATATCTCTATTATATTCTAATATAGATATATGGGCTATATAAGAAGTATAGAATAATATGTATAGTATTGTATATTCTACTCTATACGACTTTCTATTTTCATAGTATATCGATATATCTTAGATATAGCAATATATATAGATGTATAGGTCGTACCTAGTAGCAAGAACACCCTTCTCAGCCTACTATGCAAGGCCCGCTTGCCTAATAAGCCAAGGTTTTCATGAATTAATTGTTTTTTGACTACCAAACATAACCTAACCTAAACCCACCTAACCCAACCTAACTTTTCTGCTACCTAACTTAACCTAACCTTAGAACAGATAGGTTAGGTGTCGGTTAGGTAGGGTTGGTTAGGTTCAGTCATATATCTACGTTCATGTTAACACCCAATAAAAAAATTGACCTCATACATACTAAATAGGTAGCTTTATCATTTCATAAGAAAAAACTTATGAGCAAAATATATTAATTCAGGAAAACTTTGCTTATTAGGCAAATTCGGGCATTTGCATAGTAGGCTGAGAAGTGCGTTCTGGCTACTAGGTACGACTACTTAGTATATATATATATATCGATATATATATATATATATATATATGATATATATAATATAATATATATATAATATAGAAGTATGGATAATATTATAGGTATCATTAATGTAGCTATATAATATATCTATATATATAATTAGCAGTATTAATATATAAATGACTACAATACACCACACAACCTTACACACCACAACACACAACACACACACACATCACACACACCACACACACACACACACAACACACACCACACACACACACAGTGGAACCTCGATTAACGAGCGGCTCTATTAACGAGTTTCTCCAGTAACGAGCAAGCAATTGCAGCAAATTTGTCTCTACTGACAAGCTCGCCTCTATATAACGAGCAAAACCAATGGTGGCTTCCCTCATCATACTCGCTGGCTCTCGCAAATTCTCGGACACCCTCCGACGCCAGTGTTGTTGTTGTATCGCCCACAACAAGCATCCCTCTGCATTTATTTGAGGTTTTCTTTGGGATTTTAGTGCTGTTTTTAGTGGTTTTTGCGACTACAATTTGTAACGCACTATGTCGCCAAAGAAGCTGCTTGCTAAAGATAGTGTTGTCAAGAGGAAGAAATACACAATTACTTTGGATATTGAAGAAGGAAAATTATAGCAAAGCATGAGTGTGGCGTCTGTGTGACTGGTCTCACAAGAGAGTATGGCAGGTCCTCATCAATTTACACCATTAGTAGGGGAATGAGGACGTAAGGGAGGATGCTGCCTCTTCCACTGAGATCAAGGAAGTGTTGGGGAATGTTAGAAAAGGTGAACACATTCTTGGAAAAGCTGCCCTGATAAAGCAGTGACAACCCGGTGTGTGAAAATGTTTAATTAATATATCACTTTGTGATAACACTTTGTGAAAGTGTTATCACTTTCGCAGGTATATGATGCTTGAACGTGACAACTTTTTCGTTGAATGACCAGACACCGCGCTCAAGCTCTGAGCAATATTTCCATAAATCCGATTCTTATCCGATCGACTAGGGATTGTATACTGTTTGCCCGTAGTTTCAGAGCGTTATACAGTATGACAAAGTTTGCTGGGAAGACGGGACACCACGAGCATAGCTCTCATCCTGTAACTACACTTAGGTAATTACAAGGAGCAATGACCTATAGACACCCCATGTAGTTGGAAGCAGTCTGTCTGCCATCTACCAGGTCAGGCACCCAGAATGGTAGGAATCCCAAAACACACTATAGCTGGTGAAAAATTGCAAACTGAACGAGCAGGCAGAACTCCCCCAATCAGAAAACAAGCATGACGTCACCACAGCCGCTGCGACACTGTGCAGCCCCAGACTTCCTGTGCCAGCTACGCAACCCCAGTTCTGAGGCTGTTGTGTTGGGTGGCAGTCAATTGACTCTGGCTCCAATTCTTGAGTCAGTGCTGTGCCTTGTGGTTTTGTCCTGTGGTGTGGTGGTGTGTGAGCCAGGAGTAATTCCAGAAGTGCTGGGGGCTGCATGTGCCTAGGGTCACCTTCCGTAGGTGTCCTGTCAATACTGCCCTTGTGGTTTAGGATTATCTTCCATAAGCTGTTCGAGAACTACCTTACACAGTGTTCTTTTGCTGCTCTGTGATTGCCCACCCTTTGGGTCAGCTGGGGTTGTTCCAGCCTCTGTTTGACCTTGGGTAGGAGGTAGTATCGTCGCTGGTTGGGGCGCAAGGTACTGTGCAGCTATCTGATATATGCATTGTGTCCGGTTCTGTTTCCCCCTGGAGATGTGCTTTTGTGGTTTTTCTTTTTTATTTTCTTTTTTTTCTGTTTTCATGGAGGGGGGGGTCTGCCTTGTATGGCTATAGGTCCACTTGTATTTTTGGTGGCCCTCCTCTAGGCCCCCATGATTGTACATGTTGTAGGGGTTCAGCTTTTAGTTTGATTGCTTGGCAGCTCTGGGATAACTGGTTAGCCGTAAAAGCCTTACCTGGGTTTCTCTTAGTAGTCAGACTAAGGGCCCCTGTGGAAACCCCCATTGGGGCTCATTGGTCTGATGGAGGCATCCTCTGAGTCCCACCTCACTTCGTGCGAGGTTGAAGGTTGCTCTGTCCGCTTGTCTCAGGGTGACATTCACTGTCTTTGCCTCCGCCATGCTGCCTTTTGGGTCAATACCTTTGACCCAGAGCCTTGCGAGTGGTGTTCCTTGCGTGTACTCCAGTTCACCCAGTCCACTGTTAATGATATTTGGGTGCAGGCAGCTTCCACGTTGCATGCGAGGTTTAGGTTGCTGTAACGCACTCGGTTGTCTTTCCGGATGCCCCGCGGCTGCCCCGTTTGGGTTATAGGGACCTAGACTTGGGGGCGTTAGTCGCCTCGACTTCGGTTTTGTCCGCACCCCCTTGTCTTTCCCCCTGCTGTCGTTCATCCTGCTTCCCCCTCTCCCTCACCTGCTCCCAGCTCCCAAACTTCTGAAGGTTTTGGAGTTGGGGCAGGGTTTCTTGGTGGTGAGACTTGGACGGCCTCGGGGACTGCCTCTTCCGGATCGACAACAGAGATATTCGAGCCTGTTCCTCCTGCCGGGGCTCTTGGGTCGTGCCAGCGGACCCCCTTCATCCCTGTTTTTCCAGTGGACTCTGCCTTTCCTCCAGAGGCAGAAGGTTTGGAGGACAGCTTGGCCATGGGTCCTGGCATCAGCACAGGGAAAGAACAGAGACACCGCTTCCTTCTAAATCGGTGCAAATAACTACAATAAAGTGGCCGATGCCTGGGCCATCGAGGCAAGCGCCAATTTCTGGGAGAGACTCGGAGGTTCCCCAGCATCCCTCCTTTCCACTGGTTAGTGTTTTTGATATTCAGACTCTGAACTGGGGTTGGGTAGCCGGCATGAGAGGTCTGGGGCTCCCCTATCCCAGGGGTAGCTGTGCAGACAACGGCACGGCGACTGTGGTGACGTTATGCTTGTTTGCTTGTTTTCTGATTGGGGATTGGGGAGGTTTGCAATTTTGAACCCGCTGTAGTTTGGTTTGGATTCCTACCTTACTGGGTGCCTGATCTGATAGATGGCAGACATCGACTGCTTCCCACTACACAGGGGTGGCTATAGGCCATTGCTCCTTGTGCCTTTCAGAGGGGGCCAGGTTCTGACTCGTGGTCCCTGGTAGGCTAAGAACTCCCTCGATTAACTGTTGCCACAGTCTAATATATACACATCAGCCCAGTTTACATCTGGGAAGTCTCTGGGTCTAACCCAGAAAATGGCATTTCAGTACATTCAACGCTGTTCTTTTATTGATCGATCTACTTATTATTTCCATACTGAAATATTTCTGACCATGGGGTTATTTTGCCTTATCTAATTTATTTTTAATGTTTCACTGTGTTAATGTTCTTCTATAGTTGCTTAATGTTGTGATTTTTAAGCTTTTAAGAATGATATCCCCACACTAAAACCTTGTATGGTTGAGTGGGGGGTTTCTTCACTCGTTTACCCCAATCTTATCCCAGGTCAGGTCCCTGCCTCACCCTGGACCACTGCTCACTGCTTATGTGCTTCTACACTACACTATTTCTGCTTTGTTTCTTAAAAAAAAAAAAGTTATTTCTATCTGCCAGTCATTCTTTCACTTGAATGAACTTCTTCAATGCAATGTGGCCTGCTCATTCCCCCCCCCCCCACTTCCCCAAATTACAAAAATACTTTAGCTTGCCAGCCCTGGGTTCTCCATCTGTGTACAGTGCACGATGTTCCGACTGTACATACCCTAACTTGAGCTTTTCATTCAAATGCAAAGCCTATTTTATATTTTCTGGGGGGAGCCCCTACGGCTCCCTGGAGCTTACCAGGCTGATATGCTAATGTCAGACTTTGGCATCAGTCATGTGTACGGAGTTCTTATGGGCCTATCGGGAACCACGAGCCAGAACCTGGCCCCCTCTAGAGAGGCAAGGGGAGCAATGGCCTACAGAAACCTCTGTGTGGTTGGAAGCATTCTATGTCTGCCATCAACCGGGTTAGGCACCCAGAAAGGTAGGCTTCCCAAAAGAAACCCCTATTCTGGTGAAAATTGCAACCAAAAACCGAAAGAGTGGATAGAACTCCCCAAACAAAAACGAGCAAACTAGTATGACGTCACCCGTCATACATAGCTGTCTGCGCAGCTCCCCCCTCCCCGGGAGGGGAAAGGGGTAGCCCCAGACCTACCACGCCGGCGATCCACACCCCAGTTCTTCGACTGATGCTATTGGCACCGGTTGTGTGCTCTGGCTCCAGTGGTTGTTTCAGCACTGTACCTAGAGTGTGGTGCGACCAACAAATTGGGTCACATCTGACCCGTGCCATATTTATACCTGGCACCACCAACAGCTAAACACAGAAAACAACCGCCTCGTCGCAGCACCATGGATCAGCTGATGCTATAAACACAACACACCGCCCTACGGTGCAGCAAGTCTCCCTCTAACACACACCTCTGTTTTAGTCGCCGCTCCTCTGTCTACACCACAACGCAACAAGAACTTTTGAAACTCTTATCATCTTCAACATAAACGCCTCTACCAACATCTGTACTGGTACAGTCATCGGGAGGACAAACCCTTCATGCAAACTGCACCTACTATCAAGAAGAAGGGAAGAAGAAGAGTGTGGTGTCTGTCTTCTAGGTGGTGCGTGAGCCGGGAGTGAGTCTCCAGTACTTGGGCGGCATGCGCCTAGGGTTACCTTCCCGAGGTGCCCTGTAAGTACTGCCCTTGGAGCTTGGGGTTATCTTCCACAAGTTCCTTGGGTCCTGCTTCTGTTAGGCCGTTTGCTGCTCGGTTTTCGGCCCCCCTTTGTGTGATGGGGGTTCTGTCTCCCTTGTTCGCCTTAGGGTAAGGGGCAGCTTGCACTGGCGGGGCGCAGGGTGCTGCACAGCTTGTTTTCACCGATCATAGCGGCTGGCTCTGTTCCGCTTGGGTATGCTGTACTCTTGCAGAGTTTCCTTTTTCTTTTTGTTTGTCTACCTGGTGGGGGGCTTTGCCTTTGGTTTTTCCTCCTTTGTGCCGAGTTCTCTTTCTTCTTCCGGTGGTTTCCCCTGCTAGGTCCCCGTGAGTGTACACGTCTCGGGGGTTCAGCTCTTAGAACGTTGTTTGGTAGCCATGGGCGCCGGTTAGCAGTACCCTGCCTGGGATTACCTGAGCGCGAGTCCTCTTACAGTAAATGCTCAGGACCCTGGGAAACCCCTAGGGGGAGTGTGGGCCCGATGGATGTGGCCCCGGAGTCCCCCCCCCCCCTCGCTTTGTGCGAGTTCGAGGGTTGCTCTGTCCCCTTGTCTCAGGGTGACTCTCACTGTTTTGCCTCTGCCTGCAGCCTGTGGGGTCGGTGACACCTTCGGCCCGGGGTCCGGCAAGTTTTGTTGCTTGTTTGTGACTCGGTTACCCGGTCTTATGCTGACTATGTGGGTGCAGGCAGCACGGGCGTTGCACATTGGGTTTAGGTGGCAACGCGCTAGTTGTTTGCTCCCCCGGAAGCCCTGAGGCTGCCCCGTTTTGGTTGGTGGTCTGGACAGCCCCCCCCCCCCCCCTCCCTACATCCGGGTCTTTACCATCTGTGGGTTTAGGGTCGGGGCGGGGCTTCCATGGTTTTGAGACTTGGTTGGTCTCGGGGACTTCCCCTTCCGGGATAGAGACAGGGGCATTCGAGCCTATTTCCTCCAGCCGTGTTGTAAGTCTGCCAGTGGGCTCCCTTCCTTAGTGCTTTTCACTGCTGCCCCGGTTTTTCTTGAGGCTGGGGCTTTGGGGGGACGGCTCGGCCCTGGGGCCTTCCAGGTGGGTTCCCGGGGCTGGGGTGGGGCTGACGTGGAGGGCCTCAGGCCCCGTTGGACCCCGCCGGGGTTTTTCCACCCTTCTGGGCGGGGCTTGCAGTTTTGTGGAGTGGGGTTTTTCCTTCCCCCCCTCTTCGCACGAGTATTTGGGTGTCGGCCTCTCCCCAGGCTTGGTTCCTTGTCCATTATGCCCATTGCTTCCGTCCTGTCGGTGGGTGCTTTTCTCCATTCTTCGCCCCTTTTTCCCGGGACGGGACTTCTCCGTCATGTCCCCCTCTTCTTGGGGTTCTGAATGACTTTTGGTCTCGGGTACGACTGGGTTTTTCTGTGCTTTCGTCCTTTGTGTTTGCTTCTATGGGTTCTCGAAGGTCGAGACGGTTTTGCTCCTTCCCATTTTACTGGTACGTCTGTCGTCGTTCGGTGGGGCTTCCCTCCAGTCCTTTCTAGGGCTTGTGGGTCCTATTCCGGGCAGCTTCTGGGTTTTTGGCCTTCTCGTTCTTTTGTTCTTATCTCTTCTCTCCGTGCTGTGTTTCGGCACTGCTCGTTTTCCTTCCGTTTTGATCCGGGATGCCGGATTGGGCTACTTGTAGCCGGTTGGGCTCTTCGTCGCCATGTTGGGCTACTGGTAGGGCTTTAGCTCTTTGGTTCCACCTCTCACCTGTCATTTGACTGACGTGCCGGGATTCTGAGCCTCCTGGGCTCTCTCATCTCTACACTTGGAAATGTGTATGGGGTCAGCCCAGGTATGGGCTGCCTATTGCGCCTCGTCGCTGCCTTATGTATTCCATCTGTTACCTGTGGCACTGCAAACGTTTCTGCTAACGTCCCTGTGGCTTGGTTGGGTGCTCGGTTTCCACCTGTGTCCCCTTGTTTGTGTGCCACCCGTGTTACAGTTTATCTTTATCTACCCTGTCACTTCCTCTGGGAATATGGTGACGTTTTGCTGCGGTTTTGATCCTGCGGCTACGTGTGGAGTATGGTTGTGGCGTTTTGTTCGGCCCTTCCGTGCTCCTTCTGGCGCCTTCCTTGTTTGGGTTTTTTGTTCCTTGATTTTTCTGGGGCCCTCGTTCCTTGCCGGTCTTGCTGTGACGGGCTTGGTTTTTCCATGTTCCTTGAATTCTCTGTCCTAACCTCGTTGTCCTCTCCTAGTTGAGATGGCTGGGTTGAGCTTTGGCTCTTCGTCTTGCCCCTCGCCTATCATTCGCTTCTGTTCAACTTCCGGAGCCTACTGGGCTCTTATCTGCACTGGACACTGGGTGCGGGTTGGCCTCCGCCACTTCCCTTCCTCATGCATTCCTCTCATCTTCCTGCTTCACTCTTGTCCCTGGCCGCTGGTGCTGGGGCGTTTCTGCTGGTCTTTTTCTCATTTCCTCCTTCACACTGTTGTGTGTTTTGTTTGTGCCTTTTGGCCTTCCTGTTGCTGGGTTTGGGTTCCTGTTTTCCTGCTTGCCCTGCCTGTTGGTTTTTTCAGGGTCTTGCGATGTCCCTTCTCTGGTGTCTCATGTCGGACCCGTGGTTTCTGATCCCCTGGCGAGCTTGCTCGCGTTGGGGAGTTTTCTGTTCGGCGCGTTCCATCTTCTTGCCGGCTTGGGCTTCCGGCTCTGCTTCCTTGGAGGTCTCACCCGAGATCTTCCTGCGGCTCTGCTTCTTCCTAGGCTCAGATGACCCTTGGCAGGGCTGCTTACGTTCTTCCTCGGGTATCTCGTGTCCGTTGGTGGTCAAGTGGCTTTGTTGTTGGTGTCCCACCTGTGTGCTTTTGGTGCAGTATCGGGTGTTTTGGCGGTCCTTCCTTTTCCTTCTGTCCCTTCCTCGGTGCTGCGCTTGTTGGCGTCGGCTTGGCTTTCTGTTGGGATTGGGGGCCGTCACTTGCCACATACTGTCGCCTCGTTTTATGCGTCTCTGGCGAGCCGCTTCGGCTTGCTTTCGGACTTTCATCTGCACCGTTCGTAAGCTGTCTCATGTTTGTTTCACCTCCGGCCTGTTCTTGCGCCGCTTGAGCCGTTGTGTTCATTGGACAGAGTGCTCTCTTCTTTCTTCTCC
>WNGS01009202.1:1970172-1983001 GCA_020271785.1 Procambarus virginalis
AACATTGTACACTTACATACTGCTATTTATCCAAAAACAGAGAAAATGCAAGTTAAATGATAAAAAAAATTGTGTATAAGGGGAATAGAAATTATTTTATTCAGTTTCTTGAAAATAGTTTTTTGGCTAAAATAAAGGTAATAAAGAGGATTTTCATAGTTAAACCAGAATATTAAAGCATCGACAGAGTCGGCATCATGAATTAAGAATTCTCAGAGGACCTTGAGGAAATGTTTGATGTATGTGGTTTTAACATGTGAGCTGTGATGGGGTTTTCAAGTGTAGAGTGAATGGGGTGAAGAGATACAGTAGAAGCAAAGGGGGTGAAGGATACACAGTAGAAGCAAGGGTGTGAAGGATACACAGTAGAAGCAAGGGTGTGAAGGGATGCACAGTAGAAGGAAGGGTGTGAAGGGATACACAGTAGAAGCAAGGGTGTGAAGGGATGCACAGTAGAAGGAAGGGTGTGAAGGGATACACAGTAGAAGCAAGGTGTGAAGGGATACACAGTAGAAGCAAGGGTGTGAAGGGATGCACAGTAGAAGGAAAGGGTTGAAGGGATACACAGTAGAAGGAAGGGTGTGAAGAGATAACAGTAGAAGGAAGGAATACCCCTAAAGTACTGTTTATGGTGCTTGCACTGGTTAGTGATTAGGCTCTGTGGCTGAGGGCATTTGGGTTTTATTGTTGTGGGATTCAGTGGGTTTCGTGTGCTTGTCTATATGGCACACCCCAGATGTCGTTCATAGCCATGTTTATCCTGTAGGCCCTTGTTCAGTGTCGTTCTTCTAACCAGTATTCCCAGTGCCTAGGTGCTCTGCTTGATCCTTACCTTCAGCTCCTGGCAAACTCTGTGGATCTTTGATGTGGCTCGTTATGTTTCAACCTACCAAGTACACACTTGCAAGTTTGATGGTTGTTGATAAGTTTTGCTATAAATTGATGGTCAGCTTTACTATCTCCTGCCACCTCTGGGGTGGGTATTACCCTCTACCCCACAGCTTGCAACATTTGGGTTGACAAGTTTGCTATTTTGGTTCAAGCCTATGTCTTTTGGTTTTTCTTTACTTTTGCAGTGATCAGACTCCACAGGCAGTTACTGCTTCAGGTTCATTTGCCTGTTTTTCTGTGTGGCTTGGTGCTCTTGTAGTTGCCAGGGAGTCAGCCTGTTTCGTTCTTGTGGTTTTGTGGTTGGCGTTTCTTATGGTGCACTTTTCATCACTCCTCTCATTGTTCAACTGGTTTTGTTGTACAGACCCCTTGTACACCTTCCTCCACTTGATTATAACAGTTCCCTCTTCTCTGTGCTGCTGTGAAGGGGGGCCAGGTTCTGTCTGGCTCTGGTCACTGGTAGGCCAGGGGGACTTCTAAGGCAGAATGTGACTCAGTAGTGAGGAGCTATCTCACCAAGCTAGCTTCAGGGAGCCACTATTTGGTTCTTCCACAAACAGAACCGGTAAAGCTTAAATATAATGAGCCCAAGCATAAGATTATGTACTCCTTGGTGCTAATTCAATGAATGTTTTAAGATTAAAGGAAAAGGCTGAACAGTCATTATTTTCTGGTAGAGCCCTTCATGACTCCCAACTACTAGGTCCCTGCCATTCCCCAAGCTCTGAACCCTCTCCTTAGGGAAGACACCTTCCCGCCTCAGGTGTTCGACGATGAATGTGGCTTTGCCCTGGAGCCTTCATGGCAGGTTTCCTGTGTTAAAAGGGTGCCCTGTTAAGTGCCTGTGAGTGTCTTTCATTTCTTCATAGTCTTTGGTCCCCTCCTCAGAGGGTTTTTTGCTGCAGGATGGTGGAGTGGGGGATCATTTTTCACATCCTCCCTCAATGTACAAGTTGGATCACTCGGCGGCTGTTCCCCGCAGGTTCAGTTTCAGATCCTGTTCGGTGTCTCGGAGTTGTCATATATTTGGAGGGTTCCGGCATCCTGTGCTGTGCCTTCTGTTGTCCAGGCGGATTTGCTATGTTACCTTCAGTAGCATGAAGACCTCTTTTTCTATAATGGATCAGACCTCTTTTTAATACAGTTGTCATCTGTTTCTGCTTATTGGTTGCAATATGAGGTCTTCAGTTCATCCTGTCTGGCTTACAACCCACTGCTTTCCTTGGGGGCTTGGCAAGGGTTCTGTTGAACCCTCATGATTCATTGGCAGGAGGTGAGCTCTGCCTTTCAGATGTTTCTGGGCAGTGCTTTTTATGCCATTCTTGAGCTGTGTGTCTGTTCCTGTGCTTTCTAAGGATGTGGGCAAGTGGCATCTCCATGTGTAGCTGCCTGTGCTGTCCGTGGCCTTGCAGAAGACCTAACCCGTCCTCGCAAATTTAATAAGTCAATATTGACTTATTAATATGTGCATAGGTGACATACTTAACATAATAGTTTCCCTTGAAAATCTTCATAGAAAACACCTACCTTACCTAACCTTGTTAGTATGTTAAGATAAGCATCTTATTGCTTCATAATTACAATTATTACCTAACCTATACCTATAATAGGTTAAGTAACAATTGTAATTACAAAGCTATAAGATGCTTATTTTAACATACTAACAAGGTTAGGTAAGGTCGGTATTTTCTATGAAGCTTTTCAAGGGAAACTATTATGTTAAGTATGTCACCTATGCACGCAACTAATAAGTCAATATTGACTTATTAGATTTGCGAGGATGAGTTGGAAGACCATAGGAAGCAATCTTGCTTGTCATTATTTTTGTGTGTCAGGGGGTTAAATCGTCTCTCCTTCGGGTGATGGTGGAGGCATTTTATTCGGCCTAACTCGCATGTCAGCAGGCCATGTTGGCCCAGTCTTCAGATTTGGCTTGGTCTCCTGCACTTTTGGCTGCCTCCCCCCTTTTCACCTCTCCTCTTTCCTGCTGATGCTGTTGGACAGGTTGTTTCCATGTTGGATTTTTCAACTCGCTCCATTGATCAGTTGTTTTCTTAGGGTTCTGTTCCTTTTCAGAGATGGTCTAGTCAGGTGGGGATCTCGCCTACTGTTATTCAGGGTAGTTTGTTGGGTGGGTCGGATTCCCAGGCTATTGTGCTTCCTGAGGAGGGTTCCTCCTCTGCTCAACATCACTATTACACATTGTAGAAGGCTGGTTCTACTGGGGGTTTGTGCCAGCACTGTGAAGTGGGAAGCGTCTGACTTGTTTTGCCAGCTCCTGGTTCTACGATTCATGGGCTTTAAAGGTTATTTCCTGCAGCTTTCAGTTGAGCAATTTGTTCCTCCCCCTTATTTGGGGTTCAGTCAGGATCCTCTTTGCCCCTCTCCCCTCCCAGCTCTGTGTTGGGTTGTTGTGTGTTGATTGGACTGTAGTGTGGTTGAGATGACATTGTCCCTTATGTGCGTATCCCAGTTGTTCCTAGTCTTAAAGCAGGACTTGGCATCAGGCTTACCTGATCCCCCCCCCCCTCCCTCTCCACAGTGTGTTTACCAGGTTGACGCTTGTTGCAGCCTGGCGGCATCTGTCAGGGGTTAGTGTGTTGGCCTACCTTGATGACTGGCTGGTGTGGGCCTCCAATTAATCCACATGTCAGCTGGCCAGGGATCTGGTTTTTCCCCCAGATTTGGGTTCCTGGTGAACTGAAGAAGTTCCATTTGGTTCTGTCTCAGGTTTGGACTTGGCTGAGCCTAAATTTGGACTGTCACTCAGCAGATCTTTCCCTGTCTCTTGTGGCTTTGATCCACCTGCAGCTTCGTTGCCGTCTGGTGTTAAATCGGCCCTGGGTGATTTGTCCTTGGTCGAGCAGTTGTGCAAGAACCAGCACTTTTAGGGAGCTGGTCGGCCGAGCGGACAGCACACTGGACTTGTGATCCTGTGGTCCCGGGTTCGATCCTGGGCACCAGCGAGAAACGATGGGCAGAGTTTCTTTCACCCTATGCCCCTGTTACCTAGCAGTAAATAGGTACCTGGGAGTTAGTCAGCTGTCACAGGCTGCTTCCTGGGGTGGAGGCCTGGTCAAGGACCGGGCCGCGGGACACTAAAAAGCCCCGAAATCAACTCAAGATAACCTCAAGATTGCCTGCGGTGTCTTTCCCTAGTTAGGGTTTGGCTTTCGGTATTGTACCAGTTTCTCAGGTTCCTCCCATTCTGCTACTCTTGGAACTGGCGGGTTTGGGCCCTGCCCATTCTTTGACGGCTTTTGCTTTCCAGCTTCTCCTTCAAGCTTTTTGGCGTTCAATTTGGTAGTGCCACCCTTCCCCCCATCACTCAAAGTGTTCACAGATGCCTTGTTTGGGGTTGGGAGTTTGTGACCAGTGCTCACCAGGCCACCCAGGAGCAGTGGTTGGGTCTGTTCCTTTGGGTGCACAGCACTGTGCACGAGTTTGCGGCTGTGACATGCCTCAGAGAAGTCGGTTTGGTCCATTGCTCTGTGGATCTGAAAGCATGGGTAGCATGGCTCCTGGCTTCTCTGGATTTTATTGTCTGTGTGGTTTATGTGTAGGGTGTGCCCAACATTCTCTAGGATGGGTTATCCTACTTCTGTCCCATTTGCACAGAGTGGACCATTGATAACACTTCCTTCAGTTGGCTCTGTAAGACACACGGTCGTCTCGAGGTGAACCTCTTTATGTCGGCACGAAACTAGCATCTTTCCTTCTATGTAGCTCTGTTCCCCGATCACAAGGTACTCTCTCTCTGGTTGCTTTTTCACTGGACTGGTCGAGGTGGGGTGCATTTGCCCTTTTCCCTTGGTTCAGTTATTGTTCTATGTGCTGTCCAGTCTAAAGTCATACTTGGGAAAGGTAATCCTTCTGGCTCCTTGATAGCTAGCTCAGACTTGGTAGCTGGCACGCAGACCCAGCACCTGAACCTGGGCATTTTTCATCGGCTCTACCTCTTTCAGCAGATCGGCCTGACAGATTGGAAGCACAGTGATTCAGTGCTTCACTGAATCAAACTTCTCCTCTGCTCTTTGTGTCTGGAGTTTTTAATGCATGTCAATCAACATTTATGTGGTGAGCAGGTGGCTGATTTGTTATTTTCCACTTGGCACTGATTATCTGGCACTCGTTTCTCCACTATTTGGCTGGTGAGACACCGTCTTTCTTCGGTTTGGTCTGTCTGTGTCTTTTTTTTTTGTCATGGTTGTCTTGAATGGCATCTTATCCTATTTTCTCTTATTGTTCAGTGTTTGCAGAGTGACTGTTGCTTGTGTTCGTGTCTTCACCTGTAGTCTGCTTATTCTCCTGAGCCATCCTAGTCTCTTGACAGGGTTTTGATTTTCTCTCCTCAAAACAGTTTTACAGTTTTTCCTTTGGCTTGTGATATCTTTCTTAATAAGGCTGTCTTCTTGTTGGCTCTCAGTGGGTTCAAGGAGCCTCAGGCTCCTTTCTGAAGACAGGAGTTCTGTTGTCTTTGTCTCTGGTGGGCAGTTTGTTTATTTTGCAGCCTTCTTTTCCAGCAAAGAATGAGTTGGTGGGTTTCTGGAGGGGGTCCTTTGATGATTGATGCTCACTTGGTTCGGCCAGGGATGTGTGTATTGAAATGCTTCTTTCTGGAGGAGCCTCAGTATCTCCCTGAGCTCCCCTCCCCCCCTCCATTCCCCACCCCTATCCCCTTTCCCCTCTCCCCTCCCCTCCCCTCCCCTCATCCTGCCCAACCACTTGGGCTGGACGGTAGAGTAACTGTCTTGTTTCATGCAGGTTGGTGTTCAATCCCCGACTGTCCAAGTAGTTGGGCACCATTCTTTCCCTCCGTCTCATTCCAAATCCTTATCCTGATCCCAAATCTTGTGCATCAAAGACACACACTCATCTGCACTGAACTGCTAAACACCACAAACGATATGGTGGAAGTGCTAATAACCAGAATAAAAATGTTAAGTGTGGTGATTGTCCTTGTATATAAATTACCTGATGCAAATCCTCAACAGTTTAAAGACTAACTTATGAAAATAGAATACTGCTTAGAAAACCTCACAAACCGTGCCCCTAACATCATCTTGCTAGGTGATTTCAACTTAAGGCATCTAAAATGGAAAAATGTGGCAAATACTGTTAATGCAGAGAGAATCCTAGGAAGTAGTCTGAATGAACTGACACATACACATGAACTCTTGCAGATGTGTGACAGATTTCTCTAAACCATCAAATAGTAGAGTCAACTAGGAAAGAAAACATCCTAGACCTTATTTTTACAAATAACAATGAGCTGAGTAGGGACATAATGATCACAACTACTTGTTATTCAGATCACAACCTAATTGAAGTTCAGACAAGCATGGGCAATAGACCTGTGCAGTAAATCTCAAATCCATTCATTTGAGGAGAATTCAGCAAATTCAACTTTAATAACAAACTGGGAACAAATAACCAAGACCTCACAGAACAATGCTGGGAAGAACAACTAGAAGATGCAATCTTAAACCAGTGCTTCAAGAAAATAGGTACAGTAATCTTGAGGTTATCTTGAGATAATTTCGGGGCTTAGTGTCCCCACGGCTTTGTCTTCAACCAGGCCTCCTTTTTATTACACCCCTCAGGAAGCAGCCCGTAGTAGCTGTCTAACTCCCATGTACCTATTTACTGCTAGGTAACAGGGGCATCAGAGTGATAGAAACTCTGCCCATTTGTTTCCGCCTCCACCAGGGATTGAACCCAGAACCTTGGGACTACGAATCCGAAGTGCTGTCCACACAGCATTCAGGCCTTCCCTGACAGTAGCACTAGAAATATGTTGAAGGCATATACCACTTAAGAAAGAAAAAAAATGCAACCTGGAACATGAATGGTGCTTCCTCTTTAGGCGAAGAAAACAAATAGCAGAACATCTCAAATGCTCCACTCTGTCCCAAGAACTACGAGGAAGGCTGTGTAGGGAAATAAAAATGATCGAGCTCAAGCTGAGAGAATCATATAAAATCCAAAAGAGGCAAGGGAGTAAAAGCTCATAATGAAATAGAGAGGAACCCAAAATACATTTTCTCATATGCAAAAACAAGAACAAAAACTGCATCCAGCATTGGGCCACAAGGGTGACGAAACTTTCACACATGACAACAAAGAAATTAGTGAAATACTGAGGCTTCAGTACAATTCAGTTTTCACTGAACCCTGAACACATTGAAGATCAAGGATCCAAATGAATTTTTCATGAATGTGACACCAACATAAAACCATATACAGTATTAGATGTCTCCCTAACCCCACTGGACTTTGAAGTAGCCATAGACAGCATGCACATGCACTCTGCACCAGGACCAGACTCCTGGAATTCTGTATTCATCACCTAGTGCAAAACACCACTATCACAGGCCCTGAACATCTTTTAGAGATAGACCCTAGATACTAATATCATCCTGATATATTTAAAACAGCGGAGATTACGCCACTTCACAAAGGCGGCAGTAAAGCAGATGCAAAAATTTAAAGACCAATTGTTCTAATTTCACACATCATAAAAATATTGAAAAGAGCGTTAAAATGTTAAATTATAAATCACATGGAATCACAACATCTACATAACCCGGGCAACATGGAATCAGAACAGGGCGCTCCTACCTCACAATTGCTAGATCGCTATGACATGGCCCTAGGTGCCATGGAAGATGAGCAAAATGTTGTGTATCTGGGCTTGAACTTAGAAAATTAATTGTTTAATTATTAAATTAAAATAAATCGAAGGACCACCCGCTTTGAGAAAAGAGGGAAAACAAATAAAATTGATAATTAGAATGACACCAGAGAACCAGTGTCTATGGATAAACATTCAATGGATATTCACTTGAAATAATGAAGACTGTAATTATTGATTAAAGTCAAAGCCTCAAATATCAACATTGGGGGGTTATTTCTAGAAATTCATATATATCTAGGAACCAGTGTGGTTCGTCACTAGTTCATTATAGCATGGTTATTATAATAAATCTAACTACAACATATGTAATATATAGTAATCAAATTGTATTAATTTCAGATCATATTATAGCAGCAATAATTGAATTGAATAAATTTATAAGAAATAAAGGGTCTTAGCTGTAAGACGATTTCTAACGCCAGTTCATCACTTGTCCTCGTGATCATAGAATCCCCATAGATAAATGACTCGAGGTAAAACACGATGGATGACAAACTTGTTGACGTCTCAAATACACGCTGTAATACAAGAAATATAAAGTAGCAATTGACTAGGCTACAAAATTGTGCTCATATATTCATGAAGCTAAACTGAGTAATAAATATTACTAACGTTTGGTTGTGTTTAATCGCTCATCCTAACGACAAACTACTCACTAAGGCTCTAAACTACTCTGATGCATCCGACTAGATAGAAAAACCTGTGAGCGTAACCGAGTACTAAGGTTTGCCGAGAGGAGCGTCTGCTGGACTCAGTGTTCACTGCCGTGCACACTCAAATTACGGTCCGGATGGTAATTGTAGACGCTGGATTCACTATTGAGGCACTAGAGAACACTGGCAAGTAAATTCCACTTATTAATTGAGTGTCGACGTAATTCTTATCGACAAGAATTCTCAATTATGCCACGTGTTCCACCACGTTGTCTCGCGTGCCTGCCTTGTTGATGTCGTGAAAGCGTAATGGCGTCTCCCTCTCCCCGCTCTCGCATTCACCACGGAAATTATTAAACTCAAACTATTCTTTCCCGCGTAATTATGGATGAAAATGCGATAATATGAACTGGGTTAAAATTATAGGGAATTAATAATTATAATATCCTCGCTAAATGATTTCTAGCAAGAAATGGAGATAATATTTATACTTCTCCAGAGCATTCAAACGTAACAGAATAAAAACTGTTACTGAATAATTTTAATTAATAACTCTTGATTTACATTATCAGGAGTAAAATTATTAGCAATATGCTCAGATTAATTAATAACAACAACATGGTTAGTAGTGTTAAGAGCTACTGCAAATGTAAATTAATATTAATTTATCATAAGATAATAATGGATGATAAGTGTTGGAAATTTCCAACACAAAACACAGATGTAATATATCCTGACTTTGCAAAAGCTTTCTACACTTGGAGAAAGTGTACAAGTCTACTAAGAAAGTGTAGGGTGTAGAAAGCTTTCTACACTCTACATAATAATCTACACTTGGAAAATATTAGAGGGACTGATTCCAAATCTGAGAATACTTGATCAACCAAGCTGTGATTCATATGTCAGGCTGCGAGCCGCATCCAACAGCCTGGTTAACCAGTTGACCAATTGGGAGGCCTGGTCGCATGCCGGGTCACAGGGCCGTTAATTCCTGGAGCCTCCACTAGGTAGGTAAGTACAGAAGATCCCTTCCAAGTGCTATATAGTCATAATGGCACGGTGCCTTTTCCTAATGGTTCCCTTCCCCCACTCACTCCAGATACAGTACTTTGGTTCATCGTTGGTTTGTTAATCAGCTCCAGAAGTGAGACAATAGTGTCAGCTGATGGATGGAGCCAAGCCATTTTGTGGTGGTAAACAGTATTAACAAGTTCTGAGTGAATCCCTTGTTCTGTGTAAATCATTTGAAAAGTCATTTGGTGGTTTCAAGGCTGTATAGCATTTTCTGTTCAGTGACTTTTTGGATTTTTTTCTGGTGGGGTGGTGGATTGTCACCTGTTTCCTGTGCCTCTAAGAGGGGGCTCTGGTTCTTGGTAGGCCAAGTAGAACTTCTGCAACTGATGTGACCCTTTTTGTATGAAGCAATCTCAGCAAGATGGCTTCAGGGAGCCTCTGGGGCTTCTGCAGAAAGAGGCATTTCATTTCATTCACTGCTATGTTTTTATCAACTTTCAAAATAAAGAAATAAATATGATGAGTGACTTTTAACCTCCTTGATGAACATGACTGTGTACTCTCACATACTGTATATAATCATGTGTTAGCTTTTAACTGGAGTGGTTTCCTTTAATTTTAATTTTCTTTTAATTAGAAAAGTAATTAATGTTTCTTTTAGCCATACCATTTAGTGTTTTAGCAATAACGGAAATCTTTGTGTAATGATTTTGTGCATGTTTGTGATTCTTGGGGTTTTCACTGTTTTTAATAGAAAAGTTCTATTAATTTTCTTGTAGCATCATCCTATTTCTCTTTGTACTTAAGTGAAATATATGTATTTCTAATATTATTTTATTTTGTAGTAAATGAATACTGTTAGTATCTTTTTCCTGAGTGACCTGAGTAGTATTCACATTGAGTCCTTCACTGGGTTTAAAAAGCTGCTGCTAATCAACCAATCCTCCTGTTGAGATACAGCGGTACCTCTGTTTATGAATTTAATCCGTTCCCAGAGACAGTTCGTAAACTGAAAATTCGTAAACGGAAACAAATTTTCCCATGAGAAATAAGGTAAATTGAATTATTCGTTCCACACTCCCAAAAAATATTAACTTAAAAATACATTTCATACATAATACTACAAATATTTTGTGGTATATACAAAATAACTTGTACAACACTATGTGCTACTAGAGTTTAAGTGAAGCAAGTAAATCTTACTTTTATTCATGACTCTTGTTGGCGTATGGAAGATGGTGAGGAGGGGTGGAAGAGGTGTTAGTGTTTGGAATGGGAGTCCCCTTCCATTATAACATCAGGCAGTAATAACATTTCTGGGGTACTCTCTCTCTTACGTTTTGCAGGCATACCACTAAGACCTGGTTGTGGCTCACATCTTGCTTGTCTTACTAAGAATCTGTCTATAGACACTTGTTTTTCCCTATGTTTTAACACTTGTCTGTAGGGAGACATCACATTGTCTCACTATGAATGATCTCTTGCTTTTCCTCTATTGTCATCCTCACATTAGTTTTTGTAGGTTGAACCTTATCACTTATCACTGACTTTCTTGGGACCCATGGTGTGATATATAATAATTACTTTTATGTTCAGAAACCAAAAAATTGTAAAACAATGAAATTCTTTACAAAGAATTAAGCGCAATCGTCACTAGGTGGGAGGCACTGGTAAACTGAAGCGCGCCTCGCCCTTGCCACCAGGAACCATGCGCTCGGTCGACCCATACGTGTATCAATAAACTCGCCAAGCGAGGCAAAGCTTGTAAACAGAGTCAAATTTTTCAAAGAAATTGAGCTCGTAAACCAAAAAATTGTAAAGTGGGGCATTCGTAAATCGAGGTTCCACTGTAATACTTTTTTTGTAATTATGTGGACATATGTTGACATTATGGACAATTACATTGTAGAATTTGGTACTATTCACTTTACAGAGTCTGGAAAAAATAAAGCAAAAACCAAACTTAAATATGCCTAGCCCTCAGTATGTCTAAGGCCTGTGATGGTTAGGTTAGGTTTTATTAGCAACATAAATACAAAACTTTTCCCAGTTTGTCTACATTTAATAGTACTATATCAAATTCTACTTTATAATTGCCCATTACATCAATATATGTATGATGGTCACAGTTGTTACTATTAGTATTGTACTATCTAGACAGGAGGATGGGTTGAGCTAAAAGTAAATATCAGATATTTACTTTTGTGGATTAATTAGCTTTTGAGGCCATAATATGTGAATAGATGAACAGTATTAAAACATTCTTGTGTAGTTTGCACAGGACGAACATGTTGTTAGCAGCACTATTCTTAAGTGTTATTTATCATCAACTTTCAGGATGTTATGTATTTTGAGAAGACCGACGACAACTGATGACTTCCATAGGGTAATAAAAGTATGAGGTACAACAACACTAGCATTTGAAATCAAATGGATTACTTAAACCCTTTTGCCATCAGACTAATAGTAGAGTCTGCCTTTCTTATTTAGCAGAAACCTCAGTTGGAAATATATATAGTTTTTAAGAAGCTTGTATCATCAGTTAAACTTGTGAGTGTGTGTGTACACCCAATGATATATTACAGTATATTTGTTAAGATTTGTAACAACATAGTGTTACAACATTGTACGCAAGACTTCCATGTATTTATTCATAATAATGATCTTGACAAAATGAAAGAATGATCTCACAAATGGCTACTAGAGTTTAAGTGAAGCAAGTTCAAAGTAATGGAACTGGGTGCTAGGAACAGGACACCAGACACAAGATGAAGAGAAAACCCTTCAGAGACAGGACAGTGAAAAATATTTTAAGAGTATTTTATTAGTGTGATGAGATTGAGGAAGACATCAGTGGGGGCATCCATCATATTTTAAGTAGAGAGAGAACATTATCAAAAGGGGACATTAGTAACTAGAGAATGAACATGAAAACTAAGCATCCAACAAGAGGGCTGCAGGTACAGTCTGTCAAGGAAGTCCTGAGAGTGATGGTGATCAGGTAAAGTCGGGAGGCAAAAGGATAAGTGACAGAGCCTCTTTCTGAAATAATAGAATGTCTTCCCACTGAAGTGTTTCTCAATCTCGTCAAACTCTGTGTTGACTCTTAACGCTTTTGTTTTGAGTGGTAAATATTTCTCTCAAACTTTTGGTATTGCTGTGGAATCTTCTCTCTTCTGTTCTTGCCTGTGTGTAATATATATGTATGTATATGGAATGCTTTGAAACTGCTGTTCTTTCTCCTATTCATATTCGTCCTTCTCTCTGCTTCACTATGTTATTATTTGCTCTTTTGCCACATGACTATGATATTTTCCAGCACTTACTCTCTCTTCTCTCAAACAGTTTAGCTCCTACCTTTAATTTCAAAGTTAAATGATGATCTTATTTCCTTCTTCCCATTTTAGGATGTAAATGTTTACAACTCTGTGTCTGGCTTCTCGTTTTCTGTCTACCACAAGCCATTGATATGGACATTCATTTCTTTCTCAAGCTAAAATAATTTGGTGTCCATTCTAAGACCTGCTTCCAACATTAGAAACTATATATATGCCTTCCCTTCATATTTGAACTT
>WNGS01009202.1:1995646-1998146 GCA_020271785.1 Procambarus virginalis
CCCCCACCCCCCTGAAGGGCGAGGTGCCGCGCCGAAGAAGAACTTAGTAATGGAATGACGTCTTGCCTGACATAGGAGTGGAACGCATCGCTTTTCCACCTGCCGACTGCTCTGATTGCTGCCGGTGCCAGGCATCCATGGACATCTGCGTGGCCCTGCCGATTCGGAAGGAGTGTGGTGCATAATCGTTTGGAGGCAGTCCTAGGGCTCGAACGGCGGCACGTAGCACCCATGTGAAATCCTGTCTGGTGACAGGGGAGCCCGATTCGCCCAGGAAGATAGGTCCTGGTTCCAAGCCCCGTCGTTTTAAGAAGTTCGTCATAGCACGAACCGGGCAGTACTTACTGTAGGGGACTGCACTCAGAGTTAACTTGGGGTACGCCCTGCGCTGTGCTTGTAGGAGGCAAACGCGATGACTATCCCCGTCCGCGATAAGGTTAGCTGGTCCAAGCGTAGTGTGTGTTGTCCCTTCCCCGAATAGGTTGCCTCCCCTGGCCGGAGGCAAGCATAGAAGGCGAGGGAGAAGAGCGCTCGGTAGCAGGTCTTCTCGTACGTCGAGCGGCAGACACCTCGCAGGGCCCCCAGTAGTCGCTGGAGTAGTCGCCTGGTCACGGGCAATCGTCGTGCGGGGGCCCGTTGGGCCTTGTTGCGTGCTCCCTTAAGTAGTTGTGTGACTAGGAACTGACGTGTGGGGTCCTCCCTACCATGCAGCTTGAACATGAAGGCGATAGCCGCAAGGTAAGCACTAAGAGAGCGGTATGCCAAACCTCGAGACAGCAGCGACTGCAGGAAGTTCGCCAGTGTCGCGGACGTAGCCTCGAAGGGGCAACCTCGTCTCCTGCCGTTCGATACATACTCCACGTACTCCGCCCACTTATGTTGATACGTTCGTCGTGTCGCAGGCTGTAGGGAGTTGAACAGCGTCCTTACAGTTTCAGGGTGAAGTTGCAAGGCAGGAGGTGCTGCGGGATTGCGGTTGGCTTCTCGGTGAGTCCTGCGTCTCGCAGGAACGATGGCGGCAGTACCTGCAACCGGAGAGAGCGTCACAAACCCCGTTTAACTTGCCGGGAGGTGTGAAGGAAGAAGCGTAATATTATGTGTGAGGAGGAGGATTGCCAGTGGCCGGACCAGTTGCATGAGGAGGGGGCACCTGGCAGACAGGGATTGAAGCACATTTACCACAGCGGCGTTGTCGGACCTACACACAAGCCTCTTGTTTGCTAACACAGGTGCAAAGATGGATATCCCCATGTAGAAAGGGTAAAGTTCGAGGAGCGCGATGTTCAGCCGGCTCCAGTCCATAGGCCAGGTACCCCTGAGCCAGGCCGCTCCGAGTGTGAGTCCATAACCCATGGATGAGGCATCCGCGCACATCGTGAGGGCCATGGCGTTCCCCCATCCACCGTCTGGTGGAAAAACCGTAACTCCATTGAACGCGCCGAGGAACGTGTGCCAGGCACGCAAGTCGAGCTTCGCCTCCTCGTCCAGCTGGCAGGGGCGTGAGGGACGTTGTACACCACGGGTGAGCGGGTGAAGACGTCGGAGGAAAGCCCGTCCTCCTGGTATGACTGCCGTGGCGAATTGCAGTTTGCCGATAATCCCTTGCAGGTCCCGCAGGGGAAGGCTCTCGGCCCGCAGCGCGTCTTCCACTGCGGTCGTGTACTTCGTCCTCTTGTCGTCCGGCAGCCTTGTCTCCATACGTCGTGCGTCTATTTCGAGTCCAAGGAAAGTGAGGCAGTGGTGGGGGCCTACAGTCTTGTGGGGGCCAGGGGTACGCCTAGGCGCTCACAGAGGGCAATGAACACCCGCAGGTTCCGCAAGCACTCCTCGTAGGTAGAACTCACGAAGAGGAAGTCGTCTAGCACCTTTACAACATCCCGCACGCCGAACTTCTCCGCAAGGATCCATTGCAGGGCGTCAGAGAACGTCTCGAAGATCCTGCAGGAAGGTGCCGCCCCCATGCTGAGCATTTTTTCATGGTAGTACCGCCCTCCGTAGGCGAAGCCGAGTAGGTGGTAGTCGCTGGGGTTGACCGGGACAATCCTGAACGCCTCTGCTATGTCGCATTTTGCCAGATGCGCCCCCGGCGAGCGTCTGACCACCAAGGCGACCGCGTCGTTGATGGACTGGTAGGTCACAGTTGTCTTTTCCCGGGGGATGTTGGCGTTCACGCTCTCGGAGGTATACGGGTAGCTGAGGTTGTGCAGGAGCCTGTATTTTCCCGGCGTAGACTTCTCTCTCAGGGCTATAGGAGAACACTTGAAGTTCTCAAATGGGGGGACCTCGAAGGGGCCCGCTATGCGCCCCAGTCTCAGTTCCTTCTCGAGCATAGGCCCCACTAAATGTGGCAGGGCTGTAGTTGCTGGGGGGTTACGAGAGGAGAGTGGTGTCCTTGCCCCTTCGTAACCTAATAGGAAACCCCCCGGAAGCCTCCGATGACATAGTCCCGGAGGGGATAACCCACTAGGAACGCATCAAGTGCGTCTGCGTCCACTGGCGT
>WNGS01009202.1:2003146-2017255 GCA_020271785.1 Procambarus virginalis
GCCTTAGGATGTCGCGTCTCGCCGCTTCTGTACACAGCAGGTCCGTGCTCCTTCCTCTACAGTACGTCGCAGGGTCGAAGTCGGTCTCCTGGCCGTCAACTTTCCTCCCAACTACGGCAGCCAGCCTACGTCTCGGCGGTCGTCGTACGTTTCCCAATTAGTCCTTGTCACTGTACTCCCAGAGTAACTGCCTCTCACCACTACGAAGTCACTGAAGTTATCAGCCGTCCCGGACGACACACGCACAGCACCCGACTTCAGAGCACTTGAAGCTCACAACACTGTCAATTCCCTCGTCGTCTAGATATATCGCTAGGTATTTGGGAAGACTTCTCGACGTGCTTGCATCCAACTGTTGACTCGTAGGGTTCCACGAAGGTGGGGTTACTGTCAAACTTGACAGGATCGTCGATCACACGTTCAACCTGGTTGACAAGGCTGTCAACCTGGTTCACTCACGGTGGGTGGCCCGGCCACTAAGCTGCCTCTTATACTGGTGAACTGCCAACGACGACACACGTCGATGCCCGGCCCACTTCTTGCAACGCACCTGTCCCTGAGCACTTGTTGCTCAATATTCTGTCAATTCCTTATCTGAGCCACATCTGGGTTGCAGGAAGACCTCACAGAGTGCGTGCCAACAACTGGAGACGCTTAAATCCACCGGAGTTCGGTAAATCCGTCACTCTGACAGGATGACCGATCGCGCGTCCTACCTCTCGGACGTGTCGTGAAAGACTGATGTCGCCTGGCGCCAACACGGCGGACCCCTATGCCTATGTGACGTCACTTTTCCAAAGTTGGTTTTCATTGGCTCCCAGTGCCATGTCGCTGACGGTGACCAATCTGGCGCCACTGACGTCACACAGTTTTGGCGGGAGAACAGACTTGCCAGCGCCATATTGGCTCCCTAAAGGGCCTATCCCACAGGACCAAATGTTCTATTTCGCAATTTCTCGGCTCTTCGAGAATACTGTTCTCTCCCACACATGTTCAATTGTTGCCTGCAATGTAGAGAACGCTCGGGAATAGTGGACATGACTCTTACAGCAGGCGTGGGAGAATTAGAAGGGGGGAACACCGTCACATACCCCTCCCCTTAAAATAAGAGTCATGTCTGGTTAGTGCATGCGGGACAACGCATCTGCGACTACGTGTCCTTTCCACTAAAAATCTTGGCTTCCAGCCAGTATTGCAGCCGCCAATGTGTGACACTCCTCATGTGTCTGCAGACCGTCTTCAAGGTCATCCTGGCGTCCACTGCTTACCTATACGGACCGAGGGCCCCACACCTCACGTCCGTTCACCAGCTGGAACTGTGAGAAGTTTAACGGTTCTGCCACTGCTTTGCAAATGGCCAACAAAACAGGGCCCGCTGTCTCTTCCCACTCGTCTTCCTGCTCTACGCAGAACATTCTCAGAGCTGTCTCTGAGGTGGAGTGGAGTCTTCCGACCGCCCCCTTCGACTGCGATCGGTAGGGCGACGACCGAATCTGCATCACTCCCCTGATTTATCATTGTTCGTCTGACACACTCAGACCGGAACATATTTCCACTGTCAGCCTGATTTTCCCTGGGCCTCCTCACCCAAGAGAAAAGATGTTGTAGTTGCCCAGCCACTTCTCTCGACGTTGGACGTCGCATCGTGGTCACCCCTAGGTGACCCGCAGAGTCAACAGCGTGCAACGGACTCAACACTGCCGCTCTGCACTTGGCTGGCAACGCTACTTGATCTCTCGTACCTGGAGAGGCTTTTCCGACCTCCATCCTTACAGGTTTACACTGTCTCATTAGTATGCCTTTATGCCTGTTAAAGTGAGTAGCTTCTCGGGACCAATACGTCTTCTTTGGCCTTACAAATCATTGGGAATTCTGCCTGCTGCAGCTCCTCGAGACGAGTGCGGTCCATCCCCGGAGAACCGGTGAGGGTCACCTGTACCTCACCTTCTGGGCTGCCTTCGCCCTCCACTCGCTCTCCGGGTTCCATAACGAGGTGATCAATTCCCAGGCCGGCGGACGTCTCCTCGTCGGCCTTATCAGATCCACGTCTCCTCGTCCGTCGCACTGCCTCGGATCATAGCACAGACAGGGAACGCCTCCATGGCGATTCCTTTCTCGTCCCCACAGGCGTCGAACACTTCGCCTTTCTTCTCTAAGTGCTCCAAGCACTCCTCGTCCTTCACGAGGTTCGGTAGGACACGTCCTCCACATGCGTCATTTCCCAAAATGACCTGTGCCTCCCTCGTGGGCATCGTCGCACAGACCCCCACTACTAGGGTTTGGCATCCATAAACCGAACTCAGGGTTACCTGGTGTAGGGGCATCTGCACTGGGCCTCCCACAGTGGTCACACTTGCCTCACCTACACAGGTATTCTCGTGACACTCAGGGAAAAGGGTTCTGCTCACCAGGGTAAATTCCGCCCCAGTATCTCTCAGCATCATTACCGGGATGGGGTCTGCGTCCCCCACCCTTACAGTTCCCTCACGCACGAATGGGTTAGCCTCCTTCTTCCTACGTACGGGTCCATCCCGCACTCCTTCGGCTAACTGGTCCTCTACCCGCACAAAAGCAACGTAACCCCGCTGCTTAGGACGTCTACATTCGCGCGCCATGTGTCCTATTAACCCGCAGTTGAAACAACGGATCCTTCTTCTCCCGCGGACTCCTCTTGCGCCTTCCAAAGACTCGTGCTCAGCATCTCCCCGCCGTGACGATAACAAGATCTCTTGAGCTCTCCCTCGGTGACTTCTTCGGCGGTTCCACAGCACTCTTCTGTCCTCTGCTGTCTCCATTCGAGGGGTAGGACTTGGGAGAACTCGGTCCTCCTCCACCGTCCGACCTTCTCTTCTGAGTTTTAGGGCACTTACGTTTATCCGCCCATTTATTAAAACTCTTCAATCTGTTCTCCCTTCGTGCCGTCTTAATTCTCTCTTGTTCTGCTTTAGCGGCCTCCATCTTTATCCTAGCCAGTTCAGCCTTGGCCGTTCTTGTTCGGCCTTGGCTCTCTCTTGTTCAACTTTAAATTTTCCTGTTCAGCTTTAGCCTTTTCCTGTTCGGCTTTAGCTTTCTCTTGCTCAGCTTTAGCTCGCTCCTGCTCGCTTTGGCTTTCTTTGCTCAAGCCGAGCCTTCCTCTCTTCACGTTGCAGCTGCACCTCATTGTCTCCTGGTTCCAATTTTGGTTTCACCTCGCGCCTCTCAAGGCTGCTTTCCCTGCTGCTACTTGAGTTTACATTAATTCCTTCGTCACTTGGCGCATCATCGGTTTCCACTGAAATTTCTTCCAACCTATCGGATTCTTCTCTACGCAGCTGTGCTTCTTCGCGCTTCAGCTGAGCTTCTCGTTCTTCCTGCGCAGCTGTCCTCTCTTTCTGCTTCCTCGCGCTTCAGCTGTGCTTCTCTCTCTGCTTCCTCGCGCCTCACTGCTTCTCTCTCTGCTCTGCGCGCTGTGCTTCTCTCTCTGCTCTGCGCAGCTGTGCTTCTCGCTCTGCTTCCTCGCGCTTCAGCTGTGCTTCTCTCTCTGCTTCTTGTTTCCTTAACCAAGTCCGCAGTGCGTCGCGTCTATCCTCTATCTTACCATGCCTACCCTTTAGGCCGAAATGGTCTTCCAACATACTTATCTGCCTCACAGTGCACGTGTCTAGAATCTTCTCGTCTTGAGTTTTGCAGAACATGCTTACTCTGTCTACTTGTGTTATTGCCCTGATTTCCTTTCGTTTACCAGACGCCCTATCTGACTTCAACCTAACACCATACATTTTAGCGATCAACCAAAGTTGTTCCTGGGTACACTCTTGCAAGATTTCATCATCCCCTGTATCAATGTACTTCTGGGCTCTAGCAAGGTCTCTCTCCGAACTTCTAAAACCATGACCGCTTCATCCTGTCCTCCAACTTGTGACAATGAGTGAAAACCTAGGCCTGATATTTAATACCACAATTACCACCTTGATCTTGCTCTTTATCCTGGCAAGGTCGCCAATGTCGGGGTTCACGGTGTTCTCGTTAGAGAAGGGTTAAAGCAACAGTAGACTGGATCTCCTTTCCAGGTGGTTGCTCCAACAATAACCCTTACTCACCGTCGTTCGGCGGGTCTTCCCTCAATCCTCTAGGCTCCACTGCTGGCCTCGGAGAGTATCCCAGTCGATCTCACAACCGGCCTTTAGATTTGTAAGATGAGTGGGAGCACAGATCGTTCCCTCAATCTGTGGCCCTCCCGACACCGAACTCTTACACAGCCTTCAAGGTCGCCAACTGGTTTTTTTTTATGTCCAGTAACACTGCAGTGGTCAGGTGTAATTGTGGCAAGAGCAAATCCAGTAATATAGTATCAGGCAGGTCACTCTACTTTAATCATAACACGGTCACAAGATAAATGGAGGGATGATATCAAACACCAAAGAGTTTTGGTATTTTACTTAAAAGACAACGAGAAATATATATGCATCAATGTATCAGAATTATATATGACAATTGCTCCATTCATAGCATAATATCTAGAGCGCACCATATGGCAACATCGGCACGTGTCACCTGTCAGAATGCCAGCTGACCGGGCCCTCGCGATCGTGGGAACAGACTAGTACTTGTTTTCTAATTGTCACGATCCCCGTTTATTTAACTTTTTCCAAAACACTATTCAACGTTCACATGGCTTACTTATGATTTCACTGGCCTCACGATCAACATCTTATTCACAATACTCTCACAGTGACTTTCACTGTACCAAAAGATTACTCTATTCTTAATAATATTTACTGTGAATGCACTCGCCTGATCGCTGAACTTTTCTTTATATTTATACTTCCTCTTAAAGAGATATCACTGGCAAACACTTCACGTACATGATATTATTCAGCACACAATCATGTCATATATAAATCATTAATCAAACTTCAGGCATATATATATCAATAGATCATAGAGATAACACACAGGCATTTATATCGATAGATTATAGAGATCAACACACGGGCATTTATATTGATAGATTATAGAGATCAACACACGGGCACTGATATCAATAGATTATAGAGATCAATCAACAGGCATTTATCAATAGATTATAGAGATCAATCAACAGGCATTTATATCAATAGATTATAGAGATCAATCCACAGGCATTTATATTAATAGATTATAGAGATCAATACACCAATATCTGGTTTACTACCAATATATATATAATAATAATCACAGATCAATAATAATAATAGTCACAGTAAATTCTCTGATGAATCTTGGTGCTTGCACACACCCACACATAGATATATATGTAAATTGATACTGTGAGCGCTCTGGGCAGCCTCACCACATACTGTGCACTCTGTGACTTAAACTCAAGTGAGACTTGCTCACGACATATAAATATCCTGACAAGAATATATATATAGCTAACTAAAGGGGAAATGGGAGGGAACTGTAAACACCTACTTCACCTATCCTAGGATGACAGTTGGGTTGTAGCTCCTGGTCCAGGCTCTCGCCTCGTTCATCCAGAAACACAAGCCCCACGCCTTAGGATGTCGCGTCTCGCCGCTTCTGTACACAGCAGGTCCGTGCTCCGTCCTCTACAGTACGTCGCAGGGTTGAAGTCGGTCTCCTGGCCGTCAACTTTCCTCCCAACTATGGCAGCCAGCCTACGTCTCGGCGGTCGTCGTACGTTTCCCAATTAGTCCTTCTCACTGTACTCCCAGAGTAACTGCCTCTCACCACTACGAAGTCACTGAAGTTATCAGCCGTCCCGGACGACACACGCACAGCACCCGACTTCAGAGCTCTTGAAGCTCACAACACTGTCAATTCCCTCGTCGTCTAGATATAACGCTAGGTATTTGGGAAGACTTCTCGACGTGCTTGCCTTCCAACTGTTGACTCGTAGGGTTCCACGAAGGTGGGGTTACTGTCAAACTTGACAGGATCGTCGATCACACGTTCAACCTGGTTGACAAGGCTGTCAACCTGGTTCACTCACGGTGGGTGGCCCGGCCACTAAGCTGCCTCTTATACTGGTGAACTGCCAACGACGACTCACATCGATGCCCGGCCCACTTCTTGCAACGCACCTGTCCCTGAGCACTTGTTGCTCAATATTCTGTCAATTCCTTATCTAAGCCACATCTGGGTTACAGGAAGACCTCACAGAGTGCGTGCCAACAACTGGAGACGCTTAAATCCACCGGAGTTCGGTAAATCCGTCACTCTGACAGGATGACCGATCGTGCGTCCTACCTCTCGGACGCGTCGTGAAAGACTGATGTCGCCTGGAGCCAACACGGGCGGACCCCCTATGCCTATGTGACGTCACTTTTCCAAAGTTGGTTTTCATTGGCTCCCAGTGCCATGTCGCTGACGGTGACCAATCTGGCGCCACTGACGTCACACAGTTTTGGCGGGAGATCAGACTTGCCAGCGCCATATTGGCTCCCTAAAGGGCCTATCCCACAGGACAAAATGTTCATATTTCACAAATTTCTCGGCTCTTCGAGAATACTGTTCTCTCCCACACATGTTCAATTGTTGCCTGCAATGTAGAGAACGCTCGGGAATAGTGGACATGACTCTTACAGCAGGCGTGGGAGAATTAGAAGGGGGGAACACCGTCACAATATCCACATTCCTCACCCTGCATACTGATAGGTCATATACCACTTTCCTAGATCTTAAGTCACCCTTTGACATTGCTAATCCACACGTCATTCTGAACGAACTTGTTAAAATGAATGTTGGAGCATGGCTTCTACGGTGGATAAGAGGCTATCTATCCAACAGGAAGTCATCTGTACTGTTCCACGGGCATAGGCGTATAACGATAGATTTTGAACTTGGCACTCCACAGGGAGGTTGAGTGCTACCCCTCAGTCCTACTCTGTTCAATGTGTTAATCAATGTACTTTTAAACTCAGTAACCAGAAAGCCCAGCGAACACATCATTAGCTATGCGGATGATATACTGATCCACACCAATGGGTATACCAACACCCAAAATGTTCTGAACTCTGTATTGTACACATGTCAGAAACTATGCTTAGTCATCTCAGTAGAGAATACAAAGATCCTAAACCGATCCCCACCCAGACGGGGTGGGGCCGTTCGCAAAATGCAGTTGCATGATGGTTCTCTGCTCGACTATGTAACCAGATACAAATACCTTGGTCTTGAGGTTCTACTGTACTGCAATGTTGTAGCCAGACTGGGTCGCCAATGTAGAGAGAGGCCCCGTGCTCTCAAGGCTGTGGCAGGCTACCATCCAAGCTATGGTGTAAATGTGAGAATTGTTAAAATGATGTATCTCTCATATATTAAGTCTCTGATTGATTATGCTGCACCCATGTTTACTATTGTGCCTGAGAGAATGCTTGGAGGCTGGAAAAGAGGCAAAACGAAGCCATGAGGATTATCCTCGGATGCCCCTGTACAACTAAGCTACTAAACTTGAGGAAGGAACTGAATATTTCATGTGTAAGTAATCGTATCATTGAAATTAATGATTTAATTGGTATCAAGATGCTCAGGCTAACCCACCTTAACCCCTGCACTGAAGCCCTCCAAGCCTTCTTCCTTGAAGATCAGCATCCCTCCAAATGGATTACCAAAACTGTCATTATGCTCAGAATGTATAACATTCATCACCTCTACCAAGAGAGAGACAACAACAACACTTCCCTGCTCCATGGGAGATCACTCCTTTCCAAATTACTGCCCCACACTTTCCCACCCAAGAAGCTAATTAAAGAACAAGCCTTGCTTTGACAAGAAGCAAAGTACAATGCCTTAAGCCAAATTGATGCTTTAGTCATAGAGCGCTCCCTTTCCCAGATTATTTACACTGATGGATCCTTGCACCAGTCCTATGGTGCAGCTGGAAGTGCAGTTGTTGTGACAGGGAGAGATGGTTCCTTCTGTGAGGGAATGAAGATTCCCTCAGCTAGTTTTCCTAGTTTTCTAGATTAGGCTAGTCGCTCTAGCGACTCTAGTCAAGAAGTTTTCAAACTAACATACACTTGTGGGGTGTTGGATGAAAGCTCGTGTTATGGACTATCATGTAAGACTAGCTAGAAGTCTGTGATTGCTCTATAGAGGGAGTTACAGAATTTTTCCTGTTTCTGTGAAATAGGATGAGAGTTGAGAGTGAGGTGGTATGAAAGGTACTGACTCTCAAACGGTTTTTTAGAGGTAGGGGGGACAGTGGGGTGATCGTCGCCCCCCCCCCCCACCATGTGAGACATTGCGCCAGTCCTAGGCCTTCCCCCTACTTGTGACGTCACAGGACGCCACAGGGTGAGGGCGTCTGTGATTGGTAGCGGCATCTCGCCCCTAGCCGAGTTTTGGCGCAAACAGCTGTTATTGGTAGCAGTACGAGAGAGACTGTGCCGGCTTTGTGCTGATTGGTCCAGACAAGGTAGGGGAGAGATGGGCATGTGAGTTTCCCTAGCCGCCAAAGAGTCAGTGTGACCTCGGCAAGCTGAGGAAGAGGTGATTGGGTGGGGGTGGCAGCCTGCCACCTACGACTCCGGCCTCACTCAGCTCTCTGCTCTGCTCCAGGCTTCATCTCAACGTCTACGACACTGCTGTATCTAGGACTACTAAATAAATATGAAACTCACTAAACACTGTGTATCTAATCTACCCAACAACGTAACATAATCGTACGTTATATTGGTGACCCCGAAGAGTTTCGATGATTCCCAGCCACGATGGACTACAACATGGATTCTCACTGGACCTTCACTTCTGCTGTTGCTTGCTGTGGACCGCTGCCACCTGTCACGGAACGCTGCCAACACCCTCGCCACAGCTATGATTTTCATCGCGATCATCTCTGCATTTTCATATACTATGGCTTGCTGCTCCACGATCGCTACTCACTCATCTGGCAGCTTCATCAGTAACTTCAGAATGTGGGATCTACAGCCTGTCCTGCCGACTCTCCGTCGCTGCCAGGGCACTGCTTGTCCTACAGGAACGCCAACGAAAGCTGCTCTTTCGTCAGATTCTTCTACACGTTCACTGCATTCTGATACTCTGCCGACTCAAGCACCTTGCGCAGTACAGGACTTACAGCTTGCGTTTCCGACTCTTCGTCACCTCCAGGACAATTCAGCTCTAGCAGTGATTCCCTCGTTGTCCTAACTACGTGCCTACATTACCTCCTATTGTCCTGGTGCCCGAGCCCATCCACCCCGGATCTAAATGCTCCACCAACGACCCAAGGACGCAACAATCATGCACATTCTTCTCTCCTGCTACACCGAGCTTGTCCACACGCTGCCTACATCTTATCGTACCACACTACATGTTCCACAGCCACATGTCACCAGTTGATTGACAGTTGAGAGGCGGGACCAAAGAGCCAAAGCTCAACCCCCGCAAGCACAATTAGGTGAGTACAATTAGGTGAGTACATCGACCCAGGGAACAGTAGCCTCGTATTTTGTGTTATATTGTTTTCTTCCATTTCCTGACAGGGGGAGTCCTGTAGCGAGTAATCCTTATACTCGCTCCATTATCTCATTATCTTAATAGCATAACTAATTAATACTAATTACAGAAGCTACAATCCTTTCCCCATTACAGGTAATACTCTTCTCACCTTGTTGGAGGGAGCTGAGGTGTAATCACCATATATGCAAGCGATTTGGTGAATATCAAACAGAACAATCTCCAGTCAAGAATGTAGTACTCGGCTTGGGCAGTTCTAGTCGACCCAAGACGCTACAGCTTCGACACAGAGCAGACAGCAGACTACGACCGCATCCAGCTACAACGCTCTAGCTCCCCGAGTTCAGACACTCGCAATTCCTAATCGAGCTGCCACGCTCTCCCGCATAGAGCTCCACGACTCCGGCCTCACTCAGCTCTCTGCTCTGCTCCAGGCTTCGTCTCAACGTCTACGACACTGCTGTATCCAGGACTACTAAATAAATATGAAACTCACTAAACACTGTGTATCTAATCTACCCAACAACGTAACATAATCTTACGTTACACCCCACCCGCCAGCTCAGCTCGGGTGGGGAGCTATGACGTCCCGCGCTACCCGTGGCCCAACCCGTTCTCGCACTTGCTTACAGTCAATATTGGCTTATTTAATAAGTGCATGTGTGATATACTAATTGATTGTGAATATTTTAGTTTACCTTGAAAAGCTTCATAGAAAACACCGACCTCACCTAACCTTCTTAGTATGTTAAGATAAGCATCTTATTGCTTCATATTTACAATTATTACTTAACCTTTCAACTGTATAGGTTAAGTAATAATTGTAATTAAGAAGCAATAAGATGCTTATCTTAACATACTAAGAGGGTTAGGTGACGTCGGTGTTTTCTATGAAGCTTTTCAAGGTAAACTAAAATATTCACAATCAATTAGTATGTCACATATGCACTTATTAAATAAGCCAATATTGACTATAAGAAAGTGCGAGAACGGGTTACGTGGCCAACCCCCTTAGGGCCACGTGGTGGCCACATGCCTTGGCCACCACTTAGGACACTTGGCCACCTTCCCTGGACATTCAAGGGCCACACCTAGTCGACGCACGAGGAGTGAGTTAGGTGTTCTACAGCCAGAGTGGTAGGGACCGGGGAAACGAAAGGATTGTTGAAGATATGAGTAAACGTGAGTACAATAATCATAGTGTAACAGTGTCTCAGGACTAGTGGAAATTCGGGTAAAAGCTGTGTTGTCCCATAGCCCTGCCAGGCTAGGGAAGCAGCTGAGAGACAGCTGTCTGTAGCACGTCCAGGTGACTGGTTGGGTGGTACCTGGAGATGGATGTTGTACACGGTACCACACTGTCGATTCTATATAATCGTCCAGGATTGATTAATGTCATAGTGCCGAATGTTAACTATATCATTGCAGAGGTAGGCAGGCCAGTGTTGCAAGGATGTCAGTGAATACCCTGAGGTCTGTGTAGTTAGGGATACATTTATCTGGTGATATAATTTTCATTGATTATGTGAATGCCATTTCCATGTGTTTCATTTGCATGTTTTGTATGTACTGTGTTGTGTGGTGAGTCAGTAGAATAGATTGCTGATTAATTGCCTAATGATATCATTAGCATGTGGGGTATGCTGACGGCATCATTAAGCTGTAGATTTGTACAGTGTTGTTATCAGGTATACAATATTACTGCCCTAGGAACAGTGTTGAGGCTTTAAGGGGTCTCTTTGATTATTCAGGGGAATTCACAGTACTTAATGAGAGCAGGCAATTGATTTGTTAATTGCCTAATTAAAGAGAATTAGTGCCAGCTGTCCGCGTAGTAACGGTGCCTTATATTAACGAAAATTGTCTTGCTAAAGTAGCTGTGACGCTCACAGTAGTCCCTTGCAACGGTTGCAAGATTAGAGGGGGCAGTAATATTGGTATACTCATGTTGTTGCATAACCGTGTGTCATTACTGTGTGGGCACAGTAATTAACGAGTTGCAATAGCCGCAACCGTATTTGGGCTGTGCATTTATGTTGTTATGCATGCCATTCTAAGTGTGACCTATGTAACACTGGGGTTACTTTGTTTCTTTAAGTTGTGTTGAGGACTTAAGGATTCAGTGAGTTAATTAAAAGGGTAATTCACTGGATAAGGGGTGCACACTTATTGTTGAGTGAGTGAGACCTGTTATAGGAGAACAGTGTTGAGCTTGTGTGAGATACGTTTCGCTTGCAATTAATTGTCCGTGTGACAACTGATTGACCACTCAAGCTAATTATGTAATTAGCATTCTCATCATGAATTCACGTAGTGGGAGAGGATCTGTCAGAGTCTGTCAGTATTTGTGTTAACGTTATTTGCTCGGGACTAATTGCCTTTCCGGGGTATAGCAATTAGTAGCTAATGATAATTAGTGGAGTAATTAACGTCTGAGGTCTGGAGGACTCAGATGACTCAGTAAAGCGAGGTCATGGAGCTAGCATAAATCGTTATATTAATCATATCCTGTCTGAGGACAGTGGATTAAGATGCACTCTTGTTAATTAGGGGAGTAATTAACTCTTCTCCCATGAATTCAGTGTTTGATGAGACCTGCTTAGGCAGTGTGGAGTGAGACGTATTTATGTATGATTAATTATCGGTCCTGGTGACAGTTAATTAATTGCTCAAGGTTAATTAGGGTAATTAACACTTAGTAAAGTAAATGTTGACATAGACTGTAGAGAAGCTACCAAGTTAGTGTAGGCTTAGTTAACGTAACTCAATTGTAATGTAATTAGTGGTCCGTTTGACCTTAATTAAGAATTACTCACTGGATACTTGCAAGGAGTCAAGTGTGATGTAATATAGGAGAGACTTTGAGTTATTGTTAACAAGATGACTTGTGTTAAAGGAAACAAGTGTTGATGATTAACGTAGATTACCATCATGTTGTTGTCTAAGAGAGACAATTGTTTGTGATTAACATAGTACTTGGTTGCTGACTGCTGTGTTCAGTCAATTAACGTAATTAATCACACAATCAATTTTGTAATTGATTAAGCAATTTCTTATGTTTATCATCTGGTGACGAGAGTAAAGAAACTTATGAAACCAAGAAACTGGCGTTTCTTGGCTGCTAGCTAGTGGATATTGACACACTCATGGGTGAGGGGGTGTCAGCTCAGCAGCAGGTGTCGAGGACACCAAGCCAGCGTGCAACAGTGGTTGCAAAGGTGCACTCAGGATCTGCCTGAGGTGCAAGACACCACCTACCTCAGGGTAGACGAAGCTTCTAGAAGTGACCTCAAGCGTGAGAGGTCTCATTGGACGACAATGTAGTTGTCAAGGGTGTCATAGGAGTGTAGTTGTTATTACACAGATGGATCTTAGTGGGAGGTCGCACCACCAGCTAAGGATCCGAGTTGACTTCTTTAGAAAGGGGAGTAATTCATATGTAGTTAGACAGGTGATGGAATTTCTTGCCAGAGTGGGGACTGTACAACCCCAGGAAGAATTCATTGTAATCACTTGAGAGGTTGAACAGAGGCTCCCGTTTTCAGAGGTGACAGCAAGGCTGAGTTCGAGCCTGATGGTGAGAGCGCAGCAAGTCATTACTGGCGGAAGTGCAGATTGCAAGGGGGCAATCTCACACAGGGAAGGGAATTCAAACCCACCTAGTGCACTTAACCCGGTGACAAGGTATGATGGTAAAGATGCCTGGCTTGGCAGCACTGAGAAAGACGATTCGATGGATGCATACATCGATTGCCTTTTGAAGAAAGGCCGCCAAAGCAAGATGGCAAAGGTCATTTTGGGCTGGTGATTTTCCATGGTTCAGATCCCCAGCAGCATAATGATTTTGTTCTTTAAAGATTGCCTTGGTAAAGGATTATAGTAGATCTGCAGGGGGAATGTTGATCACATTCCAAGTTATGTCCAGGTAGAAACGTACAGGGGAGTTAGACAGATGTCAAAGGTTTCGCTCGAGTTTTTGTTAGAGTAGCGAGACCTAGGAAAAGCAAGGGAGAGACCCCAAGCTCAGTAGGGTGAGTGTAGGTACTTGTAGAAGAGGGTTTTCTCCCAGGTAGTTCAGTCAGTAGAGCAAGACCGGCTTGTGTTGGGCAGTTGGACAGTGAGAGTGTTCCTGTCAACTCGTTGCAATGTCAGGTGGAAAACTGACAGTAAGTTCTTTATAGGATGAGGGAAGTTAAGAAGTGCTTCACCGTTAAGGCCACATCAATGTGTTGCATATGTGTCCAGTATGACAAAGACCGAGGACGGAAATGGGAGGTTCAGTGATGGAAATGGTTGCGAGGTGTTGAACCGGCCAGGACCAGAGCTGGAGCCGAACACGTTGCCACTCCAAGGTCAGGCAGCACCACCAAGGGTGATCCGGTGGTAGTGCACAGAGACCCTCAGGCCAGAGATGTGTAGAAAACAGAGTTTCACACTCCACCACTTGTTTAGCTAGTACACCTGTTGGGCAGGTGTGTGCTGAAAAACTAGCTGGTGATTTGAATGTATTTTCTTTGCAGGAAAATATATTCTTTAGTGGGAGGTAGTGTGAGGGAATGAAGATTCCCTCAGCTAGTTTTCCTAGTTTTCTAGATTAGGCTAGTCGCTCTAGGGACTCTAGTCAAGAAGTTTTCAAACTAACATACACTTGTGGGGTGTTGGATGAAA
>WNGS01009202.1:2028520-2065366 GCA_020271785.1 Procambarus virginalis
CCTGGTTGATACCTGGTTGATGGGGTTCTGGGAGTTCTTCTACTCCCCAAGCCCGGCCCGAGGCCAGGCTCGACTTGTGAGAGTTTGATCCACCAGGCTGTTGCTTGGAGCGGCCCGCAGAGCCACATACCCACCACAGCCCGGCTGATCCGGGACTTCTCTTAGGAAACAGTCCAGTTTTCTCTTGAAGATGTCCACGGTTGTTCCGGCAATATTTCTTATAGTCGCTGGGAGGACGTTGAACAACCGCGGACCTCTGATGTTTATACAGTGTTCTCTGATTGTGCCTATGGCACCTCTGCTCTTCACTGGTTCAATCTTGCATTTTCTTCCATATCGTTCACTCCAGTACGTTGTTATTTTACTGTGTAGATTTGGGACCTGGCCCTCCAGTATTTTCCACGTGTATATTATTTGGTATCTCTCTCGTCTCCTTTCTAGAGAGTACATTTGGAGAGCTTTGAGACGATCCCAATAATTTAGGTGTTTTATCTCGTCTATGCGTGCCGTATATGTTCTCTGTATTCCCTCTATTTCAGCAATCTCTCCTGCTCTGAAGGGGAAGTGAGTACTGAGCAGTATTCGAGACGGGACAACACAAGTGACTTGAAGAGTACAACCATTGTGATGGGATCCCTGGATTTGAAAGTTCTCGTAATCCATCCGATCATTTTTCTGGCTGATGCGATATTTGCTTGGTTATGCTCCCTAAACGTTAGATCGTCGGACATCATTATTCCCAAATCCTTGACATGCTGTTTTTCTACTATGGGAAGATTTGATTGTGTTTTGTACCCTGTATTATGTTTCAGATCCTCATTTTTGCCGTACCTGAGTACCTGAAATTATCACTGTTAAACATCATATTATTTTCTGCTGCCCAATCGAAAACTTTGTTGACATCTGTTTGTAGTTTTTCAATGTCTTCAGCAGAGGTAATTTTCATGCTGATTTTTGTGTCATCTGCGAAGGATGACACGAAGCTGTGACGTGTATTTTTGTCTATATCAGATATGAGAATAAGGAACAGTAGCGGTGCAAGGACTGTACCTTGAGGTACAGAGCTTTTAACATCGCTTGGACTCGATTTTATCTGATTGACTGTTACTCTTTGTGTTCTGTTCGACAGGAAATTGAGTATCCAGCGTCCTACTTTTCCAGTTATTCCCATTGACCTCATTTTGTGAGCTATCACCCCATGGTCACATTTGTCGAAAGCCTTTGCAAAGTCTGTGTATACAACATCTGCATTTTGCTTTTCTTCTAGGGCTTCTGTGATTTTGTCATAGTGGTTGAGTAACTGTGACAGACAGGATCTTCCCGCTCTAAATCCATGTTGTCCTGGATTGTGCAATTCATTGTTTTCCATAAAACTAGAAATTTGATTCCTAATCACTCTTTCAAACACTTTTATTATGTGTGATGTTAGTGCAACTGGCCTATAATTTTTTGCCAAGGCTTTACTCCCCCCTTGTGCAACGGAGCTATATCTGCAGATTTAAGTGCTGCTGGTATCTCCCCTGTATCCAGGCTCTTTCTCCATATTACGCTGAGTGCTCTCGCTACTGGTACTTTACATTTCTTTATGAATATTGAATTCCATGAGTCAGGCCCAGGGGCTGAGTGCATGGGCATATTGTCAATTTCTCTTTCAAAGTCTTCCGAGTTTGTGGTAATATCCGTTATATTATCTGCAGCTTGAATGTCATTCATAAAGAAGCTGTCTGGGTCATCAACTTTCATGTTGTTAATTGGTGTGCTAAACATAGCCTCATACTGGCTTCTTAGAATTTCACTAATCTCTTTGTTGTCCTCTGTGTACGTACCTTCATTTGTAATTAACGGTCCAATACTGGTCGAGGTTTTGGATTTTGATTTAGCGTATGTGAAAAAATATTTCGGATTTTCCTTATCTCTTGTATAGCTCTCTGTTCCAATTCCATTTCCTCAGACTCATATGATCGCTTCAACGTTTGTTCGATTTCTTCGATCTCCCTGCTTAGGCTTATTTTCCTTGCTTGTGATAGTTGTGTCTGCCGAAGCATTCCGTAATTTTTTTGTCCTTCTCCTGTACAGTCGTCTGCGTTCTCTTTCTAGAGTGTTCCTCTTTCTGCCCCTCCTCACCGGCACGTGCTTCAAGCAGACCTTGTAAGCTTCAGCTGTCAGTTGAGCTATTCCTGTGTGGGAGTTTTGTCGCTTAAGACCGTCTCCCATTGAATGGTTGAAAGGTCTACATTTATTTTTTCCCAGTCAATCCTCTTATTGTTGAAATTGAATTGATTGAATATTCCTTCTCGCTTGTTGGGTCTCTTAGATCTACTACCGTTATTTATGCTAGTTCGCACTTCAATGAGCTTATGGTCTGAGTATGAAGTATCTGAGATTGTTATGTCTCTGATTAGTTCATCATTGTTTGTGAATAACAAGTCTAGTGTGTTTTCGTTCCTAGTTGGTTCTGTAATCTGTTGATTGAGCGAGAATTTGTCACAGAATCTCAAAAGTTCTCTGACCTGTGGCTGGTTATTTCCCGGGTCATTCCCTGCTATGATATTTGTGTTTGCCATTCTCCATCTTAGACTCGGTAAATTGAAATCTCCAAGGAAGATAATATCTGGAGCTGGGTTTGCTAGGTCATCAAGTATGTTCTCTATTTTGTGCATCTGCTCTGTGAATTCCTCAACCGTTGTATCTGGCGGTTTATATATTAAAATAATAATTAGATTTAGTTCTCTACCTTAATTCCAAGTACCTCTACCACCTCATTAGTTGAGTTTAGTAGTTCTGTGCATACCAGGTCCTCTTTAATATACAGACCTACTCCCCCATTTGACCTAGTTTTTCTATCACATCTGTATAAATTATAATTTGGAATCCAGATTTCACCATCCATGTAATCTTTTGTATGAGTTTCCGTGAATGCCCAAATATGGAGTTTGACTCTAATAGGAGACCATTTATGAACTTGACTTTATTTCTTGACTTTGGCTTTAGACCTTGAATGTTTGCAAACACTCTATACACCACAGCTGGAGTGACATGTACTCTATACACCACAGCTGGAGTGACATGTACTCTATACACCACAGCTGGAGTGACATGTACTTATACACCACAGCTGGAGTGACATGTACTCTATACACCACAGCTGGAGTGACATGTACTCTATACACCACAGCTGGAGTGACATGTACTCTATACACCACAGCTGGAGTGACGTGTACTCTGTGCACCACAGCTGGAGTGACATGTACTCTATACACCACAGCTGGAGTGACATGTACTCTTATACACCACAGCTGGAGTGACATGTACTCTATACACCACAGCTGGAGTGACATGTACTCTATACACCACAGCTGGAGTGACGTGTACTCTATATACCACAGCTGGAGTGACATGTACTCTTATAAACCACAGCTGGAGTGACATGTACTCTATACACCACAGCTGGAGTGATGTGTACTCTATACACCACAGCTGGAGTGACATGTACTCTATACACCACAGCTGGAGTGACATGTACTCTATATACCACAGCTGGAGTGACGTGTACTCTGTGCACCACAGCTGGAGTGACGTGTACTCTGTGCACCACAGCTGGAGTGACATGTACTCTTATACACCACAGCTGGAGTGACATGTACTCTTATACACCACAGCTGGAGTGACATGTACTCTTATACACCACAGCTGGAGTGACATGTACTCTTATACACCACAGCTGGAGTGACATGTACTCTATACACCACAGCTGGAGTGACATGTACTCTTATACACCACAGCTGGAGTGACATGTACTCTATACACCACAGCTGGAGTGACATGTACTCTTATACACCACAGCTGGAGTGACATGTACTCTATACACCACAGCTGGAGTGACATGTACTCTGTGCACCACAGCTGGAGTGACGTGTACTCTTATACACCACAGCTGGAGTGACATGTACTCTATACACCACAGCTGGAGTTACATGTACTCTATACACCACAGCTGGAGTGACATGTACTCTGTGCACCACAGCTGGAGTGACGTGTACTCTGTATGACACAGCTGGAGTGATGTGTACTCTGTATGACACAGCTGGAGTGATGTGTACTCTGTACTCCACAGCTGGAGTGATGTGTACTCTGTATGACACAGCTGGAGTGATGTGTACTCTGTACTCCACAGCTGGAGTGATGTGTACTCTGTATGACACAGCTGGAGTGATGTGTACTCTGTACGCTACAGGTTGAGTGACATGTACTCTGTACATCACAGCTGGAGTGACATACACTCTGTATGCCACACCTGGAGTAATGTGTACTCTTTATGCCACACCTGGAGTAATGTGTACTCTTTATGCCACACCTGGAGTAATGTGTACTCTTTATGCCACACCTGGAGTAATGTGTACTCTTTATGCCACACCTGGAGTAATGTGTACTCTTTATGCCACACCTGGAGTAATGTGTACTCTTTATGCCACACCTGGAGTAATGTGTACTCTTTATGCCACACCTGGAGTAATGTGTACTCTTTATGCCACACCTGGAGTAATGTGTACTCTTTATGCCACATCTGGAGTAATGTGTACTCTTTATGCCACACCTGGAGTAATGTGTACTCTTTATGCCACACCTGGAGTAATGTGTACTCTTTATGCCACACCTGGAGTAATGTGTACTCTTTATGCCACATCTGGAGTAATGTGTACTCTTTATGCCACACCTGGAGTAATGTGTACTCTTTATGCCACACCTGGAGTAATGTGTACTCTTTATGCCACACCTGGAGTAATGTGTACTCTTTATGCCACATCTGGAGTAATGTGTACTCTTTATGCCACACCTGGAGTAATGTGTACTCTTTATGCCACACCTGGAGTAATGTGTACTCTTTATGCCACACCTGGAACCACACTCACTCCTACATACTACATGGGAAAGCACTGACAAAAAATAGAGAGAGCCATTCCCCCTCCCATGGTGAGAAGACTACTGCTAAACACTTACC
Source organism: Procambarus virginalis (assembly GCA_020271785.1). Classification (NCBI taxonomy): domain Eukaryota; kingdom Metazoa; phylum Arthropoda; class Malacostraca; order Decapoda; family Cambaridae; genus Procambarus; species Procambarus virginalis. The sequence continues at coordinate 2,033,520 of WNGS01009202.1, forward strand.
TTCCAGAAGCTCCACCTTCTGTTTAATAAGTAACTGGTCAACCTGAGTAAGATACTCCAGTCCTGGAGGGCAGTTGGTGGCAACTGGTGCGGGCATCCATCCTCCTGGGGGATAATATTCAACTCACATTAACCTCTATACAAAAACACGAGAAATATTTGAAGTTGTTTAAGTATTTAATTTCCATTGCTGGGGAACAGGATGCCTGTATTTAGGTTTATCGTTGTCTCCCATAAACCAAATATATACTGACTTTCTTCAGGATGCAACCCACAACAAATGCCTAACTCCTTGGTAGAACTTTCCTTGGTGAACAGAGTCATCAGGTGAAAGGAAACATTGCCAACTAGTTTTGTGGTCCACATAAGTGAACGACTGAGTTTCCATGACTTTCGTTCACTGATTTGTGGCACACGTATTTTTGTAAATTAATTTAAAAGCTGAAGTGTGATTAGCTAGCTACATGTGGTAAAATCTCCTTATAGACATTTTCTGTGATGAAACAAGATGAGTGAGGGTAGACAGATAAGGGAATACTGTACTGTAAACCTCACTAGGTTTTCCTTCGTCTGTGTCGTCACAGTTCAGTGACCCATGACTTTCAAAGTACTATCAGATTAATAAATCATTTCTGAAACCAGTGCTTTTAATAGCTTTTTATCATCCTAATTAAACTAAACTAAATAAAATAGAAAATATACTGTAATATGATAGACATCTGCTATTTGAGAAATTATTTACATTATTAGAACAACTCCAGCATGAGTGGACGGGTCTAATCCTTGTACACACAGCACCATGCATGTTTCGTTCGATTTTGTTGCCACAGTTCAGTAACCTACGGCCTCGAAATAATAAAATTAATAAATCAGTTCTAAACTAAGTTTTTTTATATCTCTTATTATTCTAATAATGTTGCTAAACTAAATACAGAATATCACACAAAAATATATAATTTGATGTAACACCAATATTTGAGAGAAATTTATGTTACTGGATCTGGCTTAACCACTTAACTGCGCCAGCCGAGTATTCTCGGTCGGCGGGAAATTGCGCCAACCGAGAAAAATCTTTTTGATTTTTCCGTACCCATTCTAAATGTGTGCGAGGTTTGTTGTGTGTGAAATGGACTCTTAGGATCTCCAGTGAGAGGCAGCCATCTTGGAAAAAAATCCCAGAATGCCCTAGGGTTGCTGGCTGGGTTAGTACTGAATGAGCAACCATGGGTGATGCACGTGCCTCTGGCTCCCAAACACCTGTCTGATGCGGTGTTGAAAGATAGCGCTCTGTCGGTGAAATTCAAACCTTACTGTTTGAAGAACAGAAGGGTCATAATATTGGTGAAGCTAGGCGCAATAAAGACCTAACACAAAGGTCGGATGCAAGTGATATAGCACCTATGAGGACGATACAGCGAGCGTATCCAGTTGTAGCTCTGAGCGTCACCATTGCAATCCTATGCTATCTCCAATTTATTTAGATGATACATAGATGAATCGTTTTCTGCGTTCAGTGACGATGCGTCTGATACATGTAGATGAACAGTGTTAGCGGCTTCCATGGTGGTGTTTTCCATAGATATTTTAAAAAATACTGTACCCGAATCCCTTCCTGACTGACGAACACTTTTTGAGGCTAGCTGAATCTCTTTCTGACTGATGGACACTCTTTGAGGCAAGCTGAATTTCTTCCTGTGTGGGACCATACAAAGCGATCTTTTCAAGACTACCTTACAAATTGATCTTTTCCTATAATCTTTTCAATCCTTATGCTTTACAAGCTTGGCTACATACAACCTACAAGTATTAAAGACAAGGGTGTACATGAGTGCGTTATTTGCAAGCACACAGAATGAAGAAACAGGAAGCGAAAATTTATCTGTACCTGGTGCAACAAGAGCGAAGTCGCGCTGTGCACCATGGACTACTTCGTTGATTATTACTCACTTCAGAAGTACTGAGTGTGTAATACAGTGTGTTACTGTGTATATAGTGTGTGAAACTGTACATATTGTAATTTTAGTGAATTTTTAACAAGTAATATTGCAACAATAAACATTTATTATGGACAGATTACTGTACTGACACATGTATCACAGTTCCATGGAACATTATGAACATTCTACTGTATACATAATGTAAAGGACATAAATATGCATCATATATGATAAAAAACAAATAAAACCGCATTGGAAATACATAGAACAAATAATTGAAAATATATTTGTGGCAACATCCGGTGCTTGAATGGCCCACGCGACCATGTCTGGGCGATTCATGCAGACATAGGGGTAGGGGTAGGCAGACCAGTAAAGTGGTACATAAAGGCAAACCAACAAAATCATTAGAGAGAAGGAGAGTGAAAAATAAGAAGAGGGGGAACAAGTTCCTGAAGATTGCATACACAAACACAGATAAAGTAAGATCGAAGATACTGGAGTTAAATGATGTAATACAGCTGCAGACACCAGACATTTTTGCACTCATGGAGACAAAACTTGAAGAAGTTATTTTAAACGAGGTCATATTCCCAAGGGGCTACTCAGTTTGGAGACGAGACAGAAAAATTAGGAAAGGCGGTGGCGTTGCTGTGCTGGTGAAAGAACACCTAATGGTGAACGAAATAATGACTTCCAATCCACAAGAAGTTGACGTAATAGCACTAGAGATCTGCCATGAGGATGACAAACTAGTGATCATAAATGCATACAGTCCACCGCCAAGCAGCACATGGTCCAAGGAGGAGCTAGATAGTAAACGAGAAGGTCTTATAACAATAATGAGAGAGATCATAGCGAGAGCGGATAACGATAGATCACGACTGTTGATAGTCGGCGACTTCAACTTGAAATCCATAGACTGGGAAGCATATGAAGCTAAAACAGAAGATTTTTGAACCTGTAAATTTGTAGACCTCATCCTGGAAACATTCTTGTATAGAGATGTTAAACAACCTACGAGGATGAGGGAAGGGGACATTCCCTCCATGCTAGATTTGATATTTATCAGGAAGGAGGAAGAGATATTTGACATTCAGTACCTTCCTCCCTTGGGTAAAAGTGACCATGTCCTTTTGGGAAAAAAGTATGCAATGCTTTATAATCTGGATGAAAATAAGAAGGTTGAAGCAACTGAATAACCTGACTTTAGGAGAAGACATTATGGCAACCTTAGAATTTTTTTTAGTGAGTATAATTGGACAGACTTGTTGCTAGGCAAGGAAGTGAATGAGATGTATGTCAAGTTTTGTGAAATATATGATAAAGGCACAAAATTTTTATACCAAACAGAGATGCATAACTAGGAAACAGGATTGGTTCAACAGAAATGGCAAGAGGGCCAGAGACCAAAAGACACAAAAATGGAATCAATACAGGAAGAGGCCAAACCCCCAAACATACCAGCAATACAAAGATGTGAGAAACAACTAAACGGCAGTGAGGAGAGGCAGAAAGAAATTTTGAAAAAGGGATTGCAGACAAATATAAAACAAAACCAGGTCTATTCTATAAATTCATAAACAACAAATTGCAGGTAAAGGATAATATTCAGAGGTTGAAAATGGGAAATAGATTCACGAAAAATGAAAAGAAAATGTGTGAAACATTAAACGAAAAGTTCCAAAGTGTGTTTGTACAAAATGAAATCTTCAGGGAACCAGACACAATAAGAATTCCAGAGAACAACATAGAGCACATAGAGGTGTCTAGAGACGAAGTAGAAAAAATGCTCAAGGAGCAAGTAAGAACAAAGCAGTTGGTCCAGATGGAGTTTCACCATGGGTTCTGAGAGAATGTGCGCCTGAGCTCAGCATTCCACTTCAACTGATTTTTCAGGCATCCTTGTTTACAGGAGTTGTAGCTGATGTGTGGAAAAAGGCTAACATAGTTCCAATCTACAAAAGTGGAAGCAGGGAAGACCCCCTTAATTATAGACTAGTATCATTGACAAGTGTAATAGTCAAAATATTGGAAAAAATAATTAAAACTAAATGGGTGGAACACCTGGAGAGAAAATATAATATCAGACAGACAGTATGGTTTTCGATCTGGAAGATCTTGTGTATCGAATTTACTCAGTTTCTATGATCGAGCAACAGAGATATTACAGGAAAGAGATGGTTGGGTTGACTGCATCTATCTGGACCTAAAAAAGGCTTTCGACAAGTTCCATATAAGAGGTTGTTCTGGAAACTGGAAAATATTGGAGGGGTGACAGGTAAGCTTCTAACATGGATGAAAAATTTTCTGACTGATAGAAAAATGAGGGCAGTGATCAGAGGCAATGTATCAGACTGAAGAAATGTCACAAGTGGAGTACCACAGGGTTCAGTTCTTGCACCAGTGATGTTTATTGTCTACATAAATGATCTACCAGTTGGTATACAGAATTATATGAACATGTTTGCTGATGATGCTAAGATAATAGGAAGGATAAGAAACTTAGATGATTGTCATGCCCTTCAAGATGACCTGGACAAAATAAGTATATGGAGCACCACTTGGCAAATGGAATTTAATGTAATAAATGCCATGTTATGGAATGCGGAATAGACCTTACACAACCTATATATTATGTGAGAAATCTTTAAAGAATTCTGATAAAGAAAGAGATCTAGGGGTGGTTCTAGATAGAAAACTATCACCTGAGGACCACATAAAGAATATTGTGCGAGGAGCCTATGCCACGCTTTCTAACTTCAGAATTGCTTTAAATACATGGATGGCGATATACTAAAGAAATTGTTCACGACTTTTGTTAGGCCAAAGCTAGAATATGCAGTGTTGTGTGGTGCCCATATCTTAAGAAGCACATCAACAAACTGGAAAAGGTGCAAAAACATGCTACTAAGTGGCTCCCAGAACTGAAGGGCAAGAGCTACGAGGAGAGGTTAGAGGCATTAAATATGCCAAAACTAGAGACAGAAGAAAAAGAGAGGTGATATGATCACTACATACAAAATAGTAACAGGAATTGATAAATCGATAGGGAAGATTTCCGAGACCTGGAACTTTAAGAACAAGAGGTCATAGATTTAAACTAGCTAAACACAGATGCCGAGAAATATAAGAAATTCACTTTCGCAAACAGAGTGGTAGACGGTTGGAACAAGTTAGGTGAGAAGGTGGGGAGGCCAAGACCGTCAGTAGTTTCAAAGCGTTATATGACAAAGAGTGCGGGGGAAGACGGGACACCACGAGCGTAGCTCTCATCCTGTAACTACACTTAGGTAATTACACAGCACAAGCCGTTACCCAGGACAGCACAGCCGTACCAGCCCCAGCACAAGCCGTACCCAGCACCAGCACAGCCGTTACCCAGCACCAGCACAGCAGTAACAGCACCAGCACAGCCGTACCANTGAGGGGTCACAGTGAGCTTGCAAGCAGTGGTAAGCTGGGGGTTTGAGTGAGTAAGGGGGGAGTAGCAATGTGGAGGTGTTACAAGCTGGTGGAGGTGAACAAAACCCAAGACTGCTCGCGAAACCATGCAGAAGGAACATCAAAACTGAAAGCAAGCCGTAGCAGCTCCGCCAGCTCCGCATGAGACAAGGCAGCAATGTGTCAAGAAGACGGTCCCAAACCTCCACGAGATAAGACCACATCAACAAAAAGTGTAGGATATCTACAGAGACAAAAAGAAAAGGAAGAACCGCCAGCAAAACCCTATACCGCTGCCGAGACGAAGCATGCAGGTGGGACACAATCAACGAAGCCACCTGATCACCAAACAAATGGTGAGAGACTCAAGTCAAAATCACCAGACTTGAAGACCCAGGGAGAAGACCGAACCAGCCCCAGTATGAACTGGATCGATCAGTTGAAAAAGGCGGAGCCGCGGGAAAACCCTTAGGTTCAGACATCGAGCAAGCAGCGCCCGAAACCAAGGCTGGCAAGGAACCAGAAGGAACGTCCGCCAGGGAACCCGGAACCCAAACCTGGCGAGCCGGGAAAGAACCTACCCGGGAGAGTCACAACCGGACACAAAACATGATGAACCCCCGGCCTAAACAAGCATCAACAACCCAGGGACCCCACCGAAAAGCAGCAGTCTCATTCTTCGCTAGAAAAGAGGGAGAAGGCTGCAGACGAACAAATCGATCGCCCTGACCAAAAGAGCAGAAACCCCTGCGCCAGAGGAGAGCATGAAGGTCACCAACCCGACCCCCAGAGGCTAATGCCAACAGGAAATGAGCCTTCGAAAAACAATCCGGAACCGAATGGGCCACAACAAACCGAGGAGAAGAAAGAAAAGAGAGCACTCTGTCCAAAGACCAGGAGGGCTCAGGTGGCGCATGAGCAGGCCGTAGGTGAAACAACGCCCAAGACAGCTTGCGAAACAGCGCAGACGTAACATCAATACAGAAAGCAAGCTGAAGCGGCTCTGCCAGCGTCGCACGATACGAAGCGACAGTGTTAGGCATGAGAGACGGTCCTGGAACAACCAAGAGAGAAAGGACAACACCCTAACCAAAAGCGAAGTACAACGACGAAGACGTAAGAAGAACCGGAAGGACCACCGGGAAACTTCATACTGGCGCCGAGACGAAGCCCGCAGCTGGGACACTATCAAGGAAGCCACCTGATCACCATAGAGATGATGATAAACTCGAGTCAAAAATACCATACGCGAAGACTCGAGGAGAAGATCGAACCAGCCACGTGACGCACCGGTCCGATCTGCTGGAAGAAGCGGAGCCGCAGGAAAACCTCCGGGTTCAGACACTGAGCAAACAGCGCCTGAAATCACAGCTGGGCCGGCCACCATGGGGCCAAGAGGACAAACTCTTCCCTGGTAAGTCACCAAGAGAGTCAGGATGTGGAGCAACAGCGGAACCAGGGGAAAGAGGTAAAGGAACCCCCACCTCAATCATTCCTGCCGGAAGGCATCGACCCCGACAGCCTCGTAGTCAGGGAAGGGCGCCACATACTGGGGAAGGCGCCACGACCAAACTGACGCGAAGAGGTCCACCTTGGGGCGTCCGAACGTCTGGCAAAGCCAACGGAAGGAGTCGGCGTTGACTGTCCATTCCGTGGAGAGGGGAACGAAACGAGACAGGCTGTCGGCCAAGACGTGGGACACTCCCCGCACGTAAACTGCCAGGAGAGCCAAACCCCGAGAACTCAGCAGACGAGTCACTCGAAGCGCCCAGCACCAAAGAGCCAAGGACCACTTCAAACCCCTCGGTTCAGACAATGAACCACCGGGGAGCAGTCCGAATGGAGCCGGATCGTCGACCTGCGGGTGACCTAAAGCCTCCGAAGAGCAAACCATACCGCCACGAACTCCCGCACAGTGCTGTGGGCTCAACGGAAGGATGGACCCCACTGTCCCTGGCCGGCCTGGTGAGCACTGGTCACAAAGCCCCAGCTAAGAGACGACGCATCCATGAACACATCGAGCGAGGGCTCGGGTAGGAGCCAAGGCACTGAACCCCGAAAAACCCGGAGGAAGCCGGCGACGCAGCAACCGACACAAGGCCCCTGGGGTCTGAACCCAGCGATCGCAAGAGAGGCGGAAGGGACGTTCCCGAAGGAACCAGAACAGCCGACGAAGCCAAACCCGACCCGGCGGGTAGACCAGCATCGTGAAGTTCAGGCTCCCGCACAGATCTTCGAGCAACCGCCGAGTGACCCGGGAGCCCCCCAGAAACATCCGCATGCGGGACCACAGCCACAGGAGAGACTCCGGAGAAAGAAACAAGGAAGCGGTCCTAGAGTCCCACACTAGGCCCAGCCATGTCCAAACCTGGGAGGGAACCAGATGGGACTTCCTCCGGTTCACCAAGAACTCGAACCCGGCGATCTGAGAAAGAACCAAATCCCTGGCCAGCAGACAAGAGGACTGACTGGGAGCCCAAACCAGCCAGTCGTCAAGGTAGGCCAACACCCGAACATCTAACAGACGCAGACAGGCCACCACGACCCGTGTAAGGTTGTAACACTCATGACCCCCCCCCCCTAGAGTTCACACCCAGGGAAGCCTTCTCCAAGAGGTCAGCCCAGATGACCTCTGGATCATCTTGTATGTTGATTAAAAATTCCTGGGTTAGTCTTAGTCAGCTAGTTTCAAGTAAGTAATATTTCATGACCCCAGATTCATATGTGTAAACATCCATGGATCTACCCCTTTTAGCCAGGTCCGAGGTCAGCCACACCCATAATTAATAATTCCTCTCAAAGAATGTATGGTGAATGTCAAACAAGCTTAATGGAAAAATTCTTGAATATTTGTGCACGTATGGCCCGACCTCTTGCATCTTCAGTGTAGGTAGCAATAGCAAATCACCCCCTCCCCCATCTTGTGTGTATATACAGTATGACCCTGTAGGAGACTTAGAAGAGAGGGAGAGTGACGGACACCAGGGTCCAGAGTGGGTCTGTGAAGAACATCACACAGCCAGGGAGAGACAGAGTGAATCCACCGGATGGAGAGACAGAGGTCTTAAGGTAAAGTGTGATCTCTGAGGGTTTTGTTCCATGTCTAAATTTCTTAACTATTGGCCAGTGTTAGAGTAGGATTTATAGTGGTGAATAGCATAATTTGTTCTCAATAAACTCATGTTAAATTTTCCGCCTGTGTCAATTGTTGGATCCTCTTAGCCTTTGGATATAGTTTGCTAACATCCGTCCCATAATTAATGACAGCTAAAGAAAAAAGGACTCTCCAAGTCAAGCAATGTTTCTTGCCTCGTTGCTTGATATAGTTATTGGACAAGGCAGATGGTGGCAGCATAGTTAATCCAGTGTAGCATTTCCTTGGAAGGGTACCTTTGGTTCCGGTGTAACCATCATTGTCAGCTCATATTACGTTAAATAAAAATACAGTGTTCAATAACAAAGTGTTACCAAGTGCAACCGATAGGAAGTGTTACTCAGTATATATATTAGTATTCCTCAGGCTACTCTCTGCTCCCACTTACTCTCTCCTCCTGCTCCTTCCTACTCCTCCTCAGTATCCCCATCTCTTCCTTCCTCCTCCCCGCCTTTCCTTATCCTACCTTATCCTACCTCCCCCTTCCTGTGCGCCCCTCGTTTTCTGTTGCCCCACAGACGAGTTCCCCCTTCCCGTCCCCGTTTTCTAAATCTTTCCACCTCCCCTCTCTTCTCCTTTTATTCCTCCCTCCCTTCCTTCTGCTTTACTTCTCACCATCAAATATAGTATAGGATACAATAATATTGAGTGTATAATTTTAAGTAGTGTTTTAATTAGTGGTACTGTATGATGGTGTTTCAAATTCAGGTGTTACAAATAGTGGTGTTACAAATACAGGTGCTACAAGGCGTGTGAACACGCGAGGTGCCAGGTTCAACCCGAACAGGAGACAACGAAAGCGGTAACCCTGACGCCCCACAACAAAACCGAGCCAGTCCCTGAACCCCTGATGAATCGGGACATGCCAATAAGTGTCTCGGAGGTCCTGGGATACCATCCAGGCACCGGGCTCCAAAAGGAGCCAAACCTGGGACAGGTTTGGGACATCCGAAAGGAGGGACAATGAACCCAGGGGTTCAGACGGGACAAGTCCAGAATGAACTGTAGGTCCGCGCAGTTCCGTTTCGGGACAGGAAACAAAAGGGAAACCCATCTGCGGGACATTGTAGTTCGACCACGCCCAAGCGAACCTACTCCAAGACGACCTAACAGAGCGCAAGGGAAGAGGTTTACCTTCCAGCCCCGAACCAACCCAAAGAGGGGGGCTACCGCAATGCCACCGGAGGCCGCCAGAAACAACCCGCAACCCCCACGAATTGTGGGACTTGCGTGAACAGCGCAAGCCTCCCCCTGGTTGATACCGGGTTGATGGGGTTCTGGGAGTTCTTCTACTCCCCAAGCCCAAGTCCATGTCCCCCCATCGCCCCGTCAATGGGGTGAACCGCGAAAGGGCCAGCGCCCCTTACGAGACCCAGAACCTCGCACAGAGCGAACACTTCGCCGACCAGACGAAGGCAGGTCCGAAGGAGGAGCCGAACCCGAGCCCGACACCAGTAGCCTACCACGACGAGACCGAGCCTTGGCACGACCTTTCTGGGAAGGCCAACCTCGGGATTCCCGGAGAGCCAGCAAGTCCGACATAGGACGGCAAGAAGCCGAAGCAGCCTGAATATACTGCGCAACGGCTGAAGCCTCAAACAGGAGAGGGCAAAATGGCGAAGACATCCTAAGAGCCAAGGCCCAAGCGGATTCCACAGAGGAGGCAAGCACCGCCTGCCGACATGCGAGCCAAGAAGCATAAAACAGCGCAACCGCATCCCGCAAGATCGGCGTGAAAAGCTTCAGCAAGGCAGCCGATGAGCGAGCCACCGAGGCCAAGGCGCCAGAACCAGGAACAGCCCCAAGCACCCCCATATCCTCTGTGAACCAGTCCAAAGACAGCTCGAGGAGGGAAAAGAAATGCAAGGCCGAAGCCAAAAGGCCCCGGGTGTGCAAGTCCTCAGCCACCAGCGCCGTCGAATGGGAGGGAACCTGCACATGGAGCTGAACGACACCAACATCCCGGGGAAAGGGCAGGAGCAAACAAGCACTCATTGCGGTGCTCTAGGTCACCCCCCAGGAAAACCTGCAGCACCGTCGAAGCCTCCCGCCACTCAAGCGTGCGGGAACAGCAAGAGTGCCAGGCCTCCAAGGTAAAGACAGGACTGTCTGCCAGTCAGGACGACTCCGGAACCTCATACGGAGCCAGAAAGGAAATGAAGTCCCAAACCTGAAAGCTGAGGGATCCATTGCCAAGGCATAATCCGGGCCACACAGGAGGTTTGCCGCAAGGGCCGCCCGCACTGCAGCAGGTTGGATGCGATAAGCCGAAAACCTCCGGAAAGACGGAAAAGAAGCACCCGGGGGAACACGGAACCGAACCAGGGAAGGGGCAGACACCAAGTCCAACTCGTAGGTCCTCCTATGCAGGACCCGGGGCTGAGTCCTCCCCCCAAGCACTGACGCCACCAGACAAGGCCGGCACAGCCGTAGAAGCTGGGAAGAAGGGGGCCCACTGGTCAGACCCAGAGGCTTTGGCCAGGAATGTAGACTCGAAAGCCTCCGTTGCCACACCGGAAGGGGCTTCCCCGAATCTGCCCGAGTTGCAAGACTTCGAAATCCTCAGACATTTCGGGCCGGAAGCAGGGGAGGGGGGACCAGAACGAACAACAGGAGGAAAAGGACGAGGAGGTGTGGACTGAACCAGGGTCGAGGCAACTCCCACCCCCAAGTTCAGGTCTCTATAAGCAAAACAGGGCAACTGCGGGCATCCGGGTGAGCAACCAACCGAGCGCATTGCAACAAACGAAACCTAGAATGCAATGCCTGTGCAGCCTGTACCCGAAGATGATCATCCGCAGATTGGGTAAATTGAGTCACCGGCAAGCAGCAAAACTCATAGGACTGAGGGTCGAAAGTGTCACCGACCCAACAGGCACCGTGACGGAGGCAAAAACCGTGAGGGTCGCCCTGATACAAGGGGACTGAACAACCCTCAAACTCGCATGAAGCGAGGGGGACTCCGGGTTGATCCATCAGACTTATGCATCCCCTAGTGGATTCCCAGGGTCCTGAGCGTTTACTATAAGAGGACTCGCGCACAGGTAAACCCAGGCAGGGTACTGTTAGCCGGTGCCCAAAACTACCAAACAAACTGTCTACAGCTGAACCCCAGAAACGTGTACATTCAAGGGGACCTAGCAGGGGGCACCACCAAGTATCAGGATGAAGCCAAACACCAGTGGCAAGAAGGGCAAAACCCCCTACCAAGGCAAAAACAAAAAACAAAAAAAACGTAAGAGGACAACGTACCCCAAGGAACAGAGCCGGCCGCTGTGTATGGTGACAACAAGCTTCACAGCACCTTGCACCCCTTACCAGTGTAAAACTGCCTCCTACCCTATGGTAAACTAGAGAGACAAAACACCCAAGTACCCAAAGGGTGGCCAAAAAAACGAGCAGTTAAACGGACCCACAGAGGCAGATCCCAAGGAACCTGTGGAAGGTAACCCCAAGCTCCAAGGGCAGTACTTACAGGGCACCTAGGAAAGGGAACCCTAGGCACATGCAGCCCTAGTACTGAAGAGTAACTCCTGGCTCTCGCATCCCTGGAAAACAGCCGCCACACACAAGGCACAGCTCCGTAAAAGTCTGGAGCCAGATCACACAACAACTGCCTATAGCATCAGCCTCAAGAGCTGGGGTGTGGATCGCCGGCACGGTAGGTCTGGGGCTCCCCCCTTCCCCCTCCTGGGGAGGGGTGAGCTGTGCAGACCGCGGTGCGGCAACGGGTGACGTCATACTAGTTTGCTCGTTTTTTGTTTGGGGAGTTCTATCCACTTGTTCGGCTTTTGGTAGCAATATTTTCACCAGAACAGGGGTTTGTTTTGGGATGCTTACCTTTCTGGATGCCTGACCTAGTCAATGGCAGAGATAGAATGGTTCCAACATAACAGGGGCTTCTATAGGCCATTGCTTCCCTTGCCTCTCTGAGGGGGGCCAGATTCTGGCCGTGGTCCCCAGTAGACCCAAAGAACTCCATACACATGACTGATGCCAAAGTCTGACATTAGCATATCAACCTGGATAGCTCTGAGGAGCTGTAGGAGCTCTCCCCAGAAAACCAGTGTTGAATGTAATGAAACGCCATTTTCTGGGCGAGTCCCAGAGGCTCCCCGGAGTTATCCTTGGCTGATATGGATACCCTAACTATTTTGCATCAGTCGATGTGGGTGGAGTTCTAGGCCTACTGGGGACCACGAGCCAGAACCTGGCCCCCCTCACAGAGGCACGAGGAGCAATGACCCATAGAAATGCACATGTGCTTTGGAGCATTCTATATCTGCCATCGAGGAGCCGTAGGGCTCCCCCCAGAAAATAATTAGACATTTAAATAATTAGTTAACAATATCTTTGTGGCAACTTCCGCCTAACAGCGAGGGTGGAGCTGACTGCCTCCGACGCTTACTATGTCAACACCTCAATTTTGCCAGACTTCCTCGCTATATTGCGACCAAAATATGTCGCCTACGATTTTTTTTTTTTTAGTTTTCCAGTTGTTAGGGAACACAAATAAACACTTTTATAAGATGAATTTTTGTCTTTTAATTTTTGTATTTCTTGTGCCTGGCAGTGTTGAAGGATATTAATAACTGAGCAGCATGGGGGTTGAAGGAATAAGTCATCAGAGAATATATATACTGTACCAAAGAAATAGATAATATCATCTTTCTCAGTTTTAAACAGGGTGGAATGACAGGGAACTATTCCCTTAATAGATTAGCATGCCACTAAATACATGTAACCCCAAGTCATTTCAATACTTAACCTGAGGTGAATATCTCAACATAAAACAATCAAGATTAACTACCTGTAAGCAGCAAGGAAAACAGCATGAATCAAAGCCAATGGACGGTTAAGGTGAATCACTTCATTTTGCGTATTATCCATGATCTTCATGTCAAATGGCCGCATGGGGCCACAACACTGCCGGGTGCAGCAATCGGTATCTTCGGCAGCAAAGTATACTTGCTGCCCGAGGGAATTCATCACTTTATACTTATTAGACGTTTCAAATCCAGTAAAGGCTGTGGAATGTAAAGCAGCTTTAATATGAGGAGAAAGACATGATATGGCACAAGTTATATAATATGGATAAAATGGCATTTGATATTGACGCAAATAGGATAGGGTTACAAAAGGATTGGATATGCCTACAAATGGATATAGTTACAAAAAGATTGGATATGACTACAAATGAATAGCATATGACTACAAATGATAGGATATGGCTACAAAGGGATAGGATATGAATGCAAAGAGAGAGGATATGGATACAAAGAGATATGATATAGCTACAAAGATAGGATATGGATACAAAGAGGATATGGATAACAAGAGATATGATATGGATACAAAGAGATATGATATGGATGCAAAGAGATAGGATAGGATATGGATACAAAGAGATAGGATAGGATAGGATATAGATACAAAGAGATAGGATATGTATACAAAGAGATCGGATATGGATACATAGATAGGATATGGCTACAGAGAGATTGGATATGGGTACAAAGAGATAGGATATGATTACAAACAAATAGGATGCAGATACAAAGAGATAGGATATGTATACAGATAGACATGTATACAGAGATAGGATATGTATACAAATAGATAGGATATGTATACAGAGAAAGAATATGTATACAAAGAGAAAGGATATATATATATACAAAGAGATAGGACACAGATACAAAGAGAGCATATGTATACAAAGAGATAGGACACAGATACAAAGAGAGCATATGTATACAAAGAGATAGGACACAGATACAAAGAGAGCATATGTATACAAAGAGATAGGACACAGATACAAGAGAGCATATGTATACAAAGAGATAGGACACAGATACAAAGAGAGCATATGTATACAAAGAGATAGGACACAGATACAAAGAGATAGCATATGTATACAAAGAAATAAGACACAGATACAAACATAGCTGCTAACACTTCATGAGTCCATGCAAATTAAATAGATACATTTGATCACACAATAGTTCTGACACAAGTGCAACGAACAAAAACAAAAGAGTGATAATACAAGAGCTTTTAGCTACAGTAATTTCTGAAGCAACAATGTAGATTAAAAGGTACAGTTGTTTCACACACTGTCCAATATAGTAAGCTTGGTCTAATGATTTGGTAGCTTTATAACGAACATACAACTTTCACCAGAAGCAAACACTTTGAAAAGAAAGAATGAGAATTACAAAAGAATTATGTTGCAAGTCTACCAGAATCTAAATTACATTAAACCTACAGTGATATATTAGAACGTAACATTTTACATGCTCTAAATGGTCTTCAACATAGTCATGTTAACATCACACCGGAAGAGTTACATGACACAAGAGAACATGACTAAGAGTATAAAACTAGCTTTCAAATTCAATTAATATTTGCGAGAGAGATAAATGTTATTTATACCATTACAGTCTGAGTAACATCAGATCCTCCTGCAGTCTATATGGCAGCGCTGAAGTAACATCACTAGCAGGAGCACCACCCACACCTGCACTCTGCACACCACAGCTGGAGTGATGTGTACTCTATACACCACAGCTGGAGTGACATGTACTCTATCCACCACAGCTGGAGTGACATGTACTCTATACACCACAGCTGGAGTGACATGTACTCTATACGCCACAGCTGGAGTGACATGTACTCTATACACCACAGCTGGAGTGACATGTACTCTATACCACAGCTGGAGTGACATGTACTTTTATACACCACAGCTGGAGTGACATGTACTCTATATACCACAGCTGGAGTGACGTGTACTCTATATACCACAGCTGGAGTGACGTGTACTCTATATACCACAGCTGGAGTGACATGTACTCTATACACCACAGCTGGAGTGACATGTACTCTATACACCACAGCTGGAGTGACATGTACTCTTATACACCACAGCTGGAGTGACATGTACTCTTATACACCACAGCTGGAGTGACATGTACTCTATACACCACAGCTGGAGTGACATGTACTCTATACACCACAGCTGGAGTGACATGTACTCTTATACACCACAGCTGGAGTGACATGTACTCTATACACCACAGCTGGAGTGACATGTACTCTATACACCACAGCTGGAGTGACATGTACTCTTATACACCACAGCTGGAGTGACATGTACTCTTATACACCACAGCTGGAGTGACATGTACTCTATACACCACAGCTGGAGTGACATGTACTCTATACACCACAGCTGGAGTGACGTGTACTCTATATACCACAGCTGGAGTGACATGTACTCTTATAAACCACAGCTGGAGTGACATGTACTCTATACACCACAGCTGGAGTGATGTGTACTCTATACACCACAGCTGGAGTGACATGTACTCTATACACCACAGCTGGAGTGACATGTACTCTATACACCACAGCTGGAGTGATGTGTACTCTATACACCACAGCTGGAGTGACATGTACTCTATACACCACAGCTGGAGTGACATGTACTCTATACACCACAGCTGGAGTGACATGTACTCTATATACCACAGCTGGAGTGACATGTACTCTTATACACCACAGCTGGAGTGACATGTACTCTATACACCACAGCTGGAGTGACATGTACTCTTATACGCCACAGCTGGAGTGACGTGTACTCTATACGCCACAGCTGGAGTGACATGTACTCTATATACCACAGCTGGAGTGACATGTACTCTATACACCACAGCTGGAGTGACGTGTACTCTATACACCACAGCTGGAGTGACATGTACTCTATACACCACAGCTGGAGTGACATGTACTCTATACACCACAGCTGGAGTGACATGTACTCTATACACCACAGCTGGAGTGACGTGTACTCTATACACCACAGCTGGAGTGACGTGTACTCTATACACCACAGCTGGAGTGACATGTACTCTATATACCACAGCTGGAGTGACGTGTACTCTATACACCACAGCTGGAGTGACGTGTACTCTATACACCACAGCTGGAGTGACATGTACTCTTATACGCCACAGCTGGAGTGACATGTACTCTATACACCACAGCTGGAGTGACGTGTACTCTATACACCACAGCTGGAGTGACATGTACTCTATATACCACAGCTGGAGTGACATGTACTCTTGTACACCACAGCTGGAGTGACATGTACTCTATACGCCACAGCTGGAGTGACATGTACTCTATACACCACAGCTGGAGTGACGTGTACTCTATACACCACAGCTGGAGTGACATGTACTCTTGTACACCACAGCTGGAGTGACATGTACTCTTGTACACCACAGCTGGAGTGACATGTACTCTTATACACCACAGCTGGAGTGACATGTACTCTTGTACGCCACAGCTGGAGTGACATGTACTCTATACACCACAGCTGGAGTGACATGTACTCTATACACCACAGCTGGAGTGACATGTACTCTATACACCACAGCTGGAGTGACGTGTACTCTATATACCACAGCTGGAGTGACATGTACTCTATACACCACAGCTGGAGTGACATGTACTCTATACACCACAGCTGGAGTGACATGTACTCTATACACCACAGCTGGAGTGACATGTACTCTATACACCACAGCTGGAGTGACATGTACTCTATACACCACAGCTGGAGTGACGTGTACTCTATACACCACAGCTGGAGTGACGTGTACTCTGTATGCCACAGCTGGAGTGATGTGTACTCTGTATGACACAGCTGGAGTGATGTGTACTCTGTACGCCACAGCTGGAGTGACATGTACTCTGTACACCACAGCTGGAGTGACATGTACTCTGTACTCCACAGCTGGAGTGATGTGTACTCTGTATGCCACAGCTGGAGTGATGTGTACTCTGTACGCCACAGCTGGAGTGACATGTACTCTGTATGCCACAGCTGGAGTGACATGTACTCTGTTGCCACAGCTGGAGTAATGTGTACTCTTTATGCCACACCTGGAGTAATGTGTACTCTTTATGCCACACCTGGAGTAATGTGTACTCTTTATGCCACACCTGGAGTAATGTGTACTCTTTATGCCACACCTGGAGTAATGTGTACTCTTTATGCCACACCTGGAGTAATGTGTACTCTTTATGCCACACCTGGAGTAATGTGTACTCTTTATGCCACACCTGGAGTAATGTGTACTCTTTATGCCACACCTGGAGTAATGTGTACTCTTTATGCCACACCTGGAGTAATGTGTACTCTTTATGCCACACCTGGAGTAATGTGTACTCTTTATGCCACACCTGGAGTAATGTGTACTCTTTATGCCACACCTGGAGTAATGTGTACTCTTTATGCCACATCTGGAGTAATGTGTACTCTTTATGCCACACCTGGAGTAATGTGTACTCTTTATGCCACACCTGGAGTAATGTGTACTCTTTATGCCACACCTGGAGTAATGTGTACTCTTTATGCCACATCTGGAGTAATGTGTACTCTTTATGCCACACCTGGAGTAATGTGTACTCTTTATGCCACACCTGGAGTAATGTGTACTCTTTATGCCACACCTGGAACCACACTCACTCCTACATACTACATGGGAAAGCACTGACAAAAAATAGAGAGAGCCATTCCCCCTCCCATGGTGAGAAGACTACTGCTAAACACTTACCTTCCAGAAGCTCCACCTTCTGTTTAATAAGTAACTGGTCAACCTGAGTAAGATACTCCAGTCCTGGAGGGCAGTTGGTGGCAACTGGTGCGGGCATCCATCCTCCTGGGGGATAATATTCAACTCACATTAACCTCTATACAAAAACACGAGAAATATTTGAAGTTGTTTAAGTATTTAATTTCCATTGCTGGGGAACAGGATGCCTGTATTTAGGTTTATCGTTGTCTCCCATAAACCAAATATATACTGACTTTCTTCAGGATGCAACCCACAACAAATGCCTAACTCCTTGGTAGAACTTTCCTTGGTGAACAGAGTCATCAGGTGAAAGGAAACATTGCCAACTAGTTTTGTGGTCCACATAAGTGAACGACTGAGTTTCCATGACTTTCGTTCACTGATTTGTGGCACACGTATTTTTGTAAATTAATTTAAAAGCTGAAGTGTGATTAGCTAGCTACATGTGGTAAAATCTCCTTATAGACATTTTCTGTGATGAAACAAGATGAGTGAGGGTAGACAGATAAGGGAATACTGTACTGTAAACCTCACTAGGTTTTCCTTCGTCTGTGTCGTCACAGTTCAGTGACCCATGACTTTCAAAGTACTATCAGATTAATAAATCATTTCTGAAACCAGTGCTTTTAATAGCTTTTTATCATCCTAATTAAACTAAACTAAATAAAATAGAAAATATACTGTAATATGATAGACATCTGCTATTTGAGAAATTATTTACATTATTAGAACAACTCCAGCATGAGTGGACGGGTCTAATCCTTGTACACACAGCACCATGCATGTTTCGTTCGATTTTGTTGCCACAGTTCAGTAACCTACGGCCTCGAAATAATAAAATTAATAAATCAGTTCTAAACTAAGTTTTTTTATATCTCTTATTATTCTAATAATGTTGCTAAACTAAATACAGAATATCACACAAAAATATATAATTTGATGTAACACCAATATTTGAGAGAAATTTATGTTACTGGATCTGGCTTAACCACTTAACTGCGCCAGCCGAGTATTCTCGGTCGGCGGGAAATTGCGCCAACCGAGAAAAATCTTTTTGATTTTTCCGTACCCATTCTAAATGTGTGCGAGGTTTGTTGTGTGTGAAATGGACTCTTAGGATCTCCAGTGAGAGGCAGCCATCTTGGAAAAAAATCCCAGAATGCCCTAGGGTTGCTGGCTGGGTTAGTACTGAATGAGCAACCATGGGTGATGCACGTGCCTCTGGCTCCCAAACACCTGTCTGATGCGGTGTTGAAAGATAGCGCTCTGTCGGTGAAATTCAAACCTTACTGTTTGAAGAACAGAAGGGTCATAATATTGGTGAAGCTAGGCGCAATAAAGACCTAACACAAAGGTCGGATGCAAGTGATATAGCACCTATGAGGACGATACAGCGAGCGTATCCAGTTGTAGCTCTGAGCGTCACCATTGCAATCCTATGCTATCTCCAATTTATTTAGATGATACATAGATGAATCGTTTTCTGCGTTCAGTGACGATGCGTCTGATACATGTAGATGAACAGTGTTAGCGGCTTCCATGGTGGTGTTTTCCATAGATATTTTAAAAAATACTGTACCCGAATCCCTTCCTGACTGACGAACACTTTTTGAGGCTAGCTGAATCTCTTTCTGACTGATGGACACTCTTTGAGGCAAGCTGAATTTCTTCCTGTGTGGGACCATACAAAGCGATCTTTTCAAGACTACCTTACAAATTGATCTTTTCCTATAATCTTTTCAATCCTTATGCTTTACAAGCTTGGCTACATACAACCTACAAGTATTAAAGACAAGGGTGTACATGAGTGCGTTATTTGCAAGCACACAGAATGAAGAAACAGGAAGCGAAAATTTATCTGTACCTGGTGCAACAAGAGCGAAGTCGCGCTGTGCACCATGGACTACTTCGTTGATTATTACTCACTTCAGAAGTACTGAGTGTGTAATACAGTGTGTTACTGTGTATATAGTGTGTGAAACTGTACATATTGTAATTTTAGTGAATTTTTAACAAGTAATATTGCAACAATAAACATTTATTATGGACAGATTACTGTACTGACACATGTATCACAGTTCCATGGAACATTATGAACATTCTACTGTATACATAATGTAAAGGACATAAATATGCATCATATATGATAAAAAACAAATAAAACCGCATTGGAAATACATAGAACAAATAATTGAAAATATATTTGTGGCAACATCCGGTGCTTGAATGGCCCACGCGACCATGTCTGGGCGATTCATGCAGACATAGGGGTAGGGGTAGGCAGACCAGTAAAGTGGTACATAAAGGCAAACCAACAAAATCATTAGAGAGAAGGAGAGTGAAAAATAAGAAGAGGGGGAACAAGTTCCTGAAGATTGCATACACAAACACAGATAAAGTAAGATCGAAGATACTGGAGTTAAATGATGTAATACAGCTGCAGACACCAGACATTTTTGCACTCATGGAGACAAAACTTGAAGAAGTTATTTTAAACGAGGTCATATTCCCAAGGGGCTACTCAGTTTGGAGACGAGACAGAAAAATTAGGAAAGGCGGTGGCGTTGCTGTGCTGGTGAAAGAACACCTAATGGTGAACGAAATAATGACTTCCAATCCACAAGAAGTTGACGTAATAGCACTAGAGATCTGCCATGAGGATGACAAACTAGTGATCATAAATGCATACAGTCCACCGCCAAGCAGCACATGGTCCAAGGAGGAGCTAGATAGTAAACGAGAAGGTCTTATAACAATAATGAGAGAGATCATAGCAAGAGCGGATAACGATAGATCACGACTGTTGATAGTCGGCGACTTCAACTTGAAATCCATAGACTGGGAAGCATATGAAGCTAAAACAGAAGATTTTTGAACCTGTAAATTTGTAGACCTCATCCTGGAAACATTCTTGTATAGAGATGTTAAACAACCTACGAGGATGAGGGAAGGGGACATTCCCTCCATGCTAGATTTGATATTTATCAGGAAGGAGGAAGAGATATTTGACATTCAGTACCTTCCTCCCTTGGGTAAAAGTGACCATGTCCTTTTGGGAAAAAAGTATGCAATGCTTTATAATCTGGATGAAAATAAGAAGGTTGAAGCAACTGAATAACCTGACTTTAGGAGAAGACATTATGGCAACCTTAGAATTTTTTTTAGTGAGTATAATTGGACAGACTTGTTGCTAGGCAAGGAAGTGAATGAGATGTATGTCAAGTTTTGTGAAATATATGATAAAGGCACAAAATTTTTTTATACCAAAACAGAGATGCATAACTAGGAAACAGGATTGGTTCAACAGAAATGGCAAGAGGGCCAGAGACCAAAAGACACAAAAATGGAATCAATACAGGAAGAGGCCAAACCCCCAAACATACCAGCAATACAAAGATGTGAGAAACAACTAAACGGCAGTGAGGAGAGGCAGAAAGAAATTTTGAAAAAGGGATTGCAGACAAATATAAAACAAAACCAGGTCTATTCTATAAATTCATAAACAACAAATTGCAGGTAAAGGATAATATTCAGAGGTTGAAAATGGGAAATAGATTCACGAAAAATGAAAAGAAAATGTGTGAAACATTAAACGAAAAGTTCCAAAGTGTGTTTGTACAAAATGAAATCTTCAGGGAACCAGACACAATAAGAATTCCAGAGAACAACATAGAGCACATAGAGGTGTCTAGAGACGAAGTAGAAAAAATGCTCAAGGAGCAAGTAAGAACAAAGCAGTTGGTCCAGATGGAGTTTCACCATGGGTTCTGAGAGAATGTGCGCCTGAGCTCAGCATTCCACTTCAACTGATTTTTCAGGCATCCTTGTTTACAGGAGTTGTAGCTGATGTGTGGAAAAAGGCTAACATAGTTCCAATCTACAAAAGTGGAAGCAGGGAAGACCCCCTTAATTATAGACTAGTATCATTGACAAGTGTAATAGTCAAAATATTGGAAAAAATAATTAAAACTAAATGGGTGGAACACCTGGAGAGAAATAATATAATATCAGACAGACAGTATGGTTTTCGATCTGGAAGATCTTGTGTATCGAATTTACTCAGTTTCTATGATCGAGCAACAGAGATATTACAGGAAAGAGATGGTTGGGTTGACTGCATCTATCTGGACCTAAAAAAGGCTTTCGACAATGTTCCATATAAGAGGTTGTTCTGGAAACTGGAAAATATTGGAGGGGTGACAGGTAAGCTTCTAACATGGATGAAAAATTTTCTGACTGATAGAAAAATGAGGGCAGTGATCAGAGGCAATGTATCAGACTGAAGAAATGTCACAAGTGGAGTACCACAGGGTTCAGTTCTTGCACCAGTGATGTTTATTGTCTACATAAATGATCTACCAGTTGGTATACAGAATTATATGAACATGTTTGCTGATGATGCTAAGATAATAGGAAGGATAAGAAACTTAGATGATTGTCATGCCCTTCAAGATGACCTGGACAAAATAAGTATATGGAGCACCACTTGGCAAATGGAATTTACTGTTAATAAATACCATGTTATGGAATGCGGAATAGACCTTACACAACCTATATATTATGTGAGAAATCTTTAAAGAATTCTGATAAAGAAAGAGATCTAGGGGTGATTCTAGATAGAAAACTATCACCTGAGGACCACATAAAGAATATTGTGCGAGGAGCCTATGCCACGCTTTCTAACTTCAGAATTGCTTTTAAATACATGGATGGCGATATACTAAAGAAATTGTTCACGACTTTTGTTAGGCCAAAGCTAGAATATGCAGTGGTTGTGTGGTACCCATATCTTAAGAAGCAAATCAACAAACTGGAAAAGGTGCAAAAACATGCTACTAAGTGGCTCCCAGAACTGAAGGGGCAAGAGCTATGAGGAGAGGTTAGAGGCATTAAATATGCCAAAACTAGAAGACAGAAGAAAAAGAGGTGATATGATCACTTCATACAAAATAGTAACAGGAATGGATAAAATCGATAGGGAAGATTTCCGAGACCTGGAACTTTAAGAACAAGAGGTCATAGATTTAAACTAGCTAAACACAGATGCCGAAGAAATATAAGAAACTTCACTTTCGCAAACAGAGTGGTAGACGGTTGGAACAAGTTAGGTGAGAAGGTGGGGCAGGCCAAGACCGTCAGTAGTTTCAAAGCATTATATGACAAAGAGTGCTGGGAAGACGGGACACCACGAGCATAGCTCTCATCCTGTAACTACACTTAGGTAATTACACCAGCACAGCCGTACCCAGGACCAGCACAGCCGTACCCAGCACCAGCACAGCCGTACCCAGCACCAGCACAGCCGTACCCAGCACCAGCACAGCCGTACCCAGCACCAGCACAGCCGTACCCAGCACCAGCACAGCCGTACCCAGCACCAGCACAGCCGTACCCAGCACCAGCACAGCCGTACCCAGCACCAGCACAGCCGTACCCAGCACCAGCACAGCCGTACCCAGCACCAGCACAGCCGTACCCAGCACCAGCACAGCCGTACCCAGCACCAGCACAGCCGTACCGAGCACCAGCACAGCCGTACCCAGCACCAGCACAGCCGTACCCAGCACCAGCACAGCCGTACCCAGCACCAGCACAGCCGTACCCAGCACCAGCACAGCCGTACCCAGCACCAGCACAGCCGTACCCAGCACCAGCACAGCCGTACCCAGCACCAGCAGAGCCGTACCCAGCACCAGCACAGCCATACCCAGCACCAGCAAAGCCGTACCTAGCACCAGCACAGCCGTACCCAGCACCAGCACAGCCGTACCCAGGACCAGCACAGCCGTACCCAGCACCAGCACAGCCGTACCCAGGACCAGCACACCCGTACCCAGCACCAGCACAGCCGTACCCAGGACCAGCACAGCCGTACCCAGGACCAGCACAGCCGTACCCAGGACCAGCACAGCCGTACCCAGGACCAGCACAGCCGTACCCAGGACCAGCACAGCCGTACCCAGGACCAGCACAGCCGTACCCAGACCAGCACAGCCGTACCCAGCACCAGCACAGCCGTACCCAGGACCAGCACAGCCGTACCCAGGACCAGCACAGCCGTACCCAGGACCAGCACAGCCGTACCCAGGACCAGCACAGCCGTACCCAGCACCAGCACAGCCGTACCCAGCACCAGCACAGCCGTACCCAGGACCAGCACAGCCGTACCCAGGACCAGCACAGCCGTACCCAGGACCAGCACAGCCGTACCCAGGACCAGCACAGCCGTACCCAGGACCAGCACAGCCGTACCCAGGACCAGCACAGCCGTACCCAGGACCAGCACAGCCGTACCCAGCACCAGCACAGCCGTACCGAGCACCAGCACAGCCGTACCGAGCACCAGCACAGCCGTACCCAGGACCAGCACAGCCGTACCCAGGACCAGCACAGCCGTACCCAGCACCAGCACAGCCGTACCGAGCACCAGCACAGCCGTACCCAGCACCAGCACAGCCGTACCCAGGACCAGCACAGCCGTACCGAGCACCAGCACAGCCGTACCCAGCACCAGCACAGCCGTACCCAGGACCAGCACAGCCGTACCCAGCACCAGCACAGCCGTACCGAGCACCAGCACAGCCGTACCCAGCACCAGCACAGCCGTACCGAGCACCAGCACAGCTGTACCCAGCACCAGCTCAGAAGCAGCTGAAGCCAACACAGCAGCTGCGAGCACCAGCAAAGCTGATGCAAACATCTAAAAATATCATGCGTGGAGTGAACAATTAGAAGAAGTGTTAAATTTAAGTGTGTATATAGTGTTAAAATTGAAGTTGCAGTAATTTTAGTGTATAATAGTTTTCATAAACTGTATTGTAGTACTCAACATACAGCAGAACTACTTAATCAACACAGTGCTAACGGCATAATACACTACAGTACGTATTTACTGTACAGCATTCACAACTCCACGAGACTTCAAGATCGACATAACTCAAACAATAAGGTAAATAACAAATTTAACACAGTATTTTTTAGCAGAGTAGTAATATCTAGGTACAGTAGATACCTATATGATAATGCATAAATGATAATGCATTTTTATTGTGTAAAAGGAAAAAAAAAGACACTGACACAAATGCCTCCTGAAGGTCACCTCTTGCAACGAATCCAACGCTCCAATGCACTGGGGTTGGTCCCATATAGTGCGTTGAATTGGGGTTGTACTGTACTGTATTAGTATTAGTTGTGGAAAACAGAGGTGAGATGAGAGTGGAGTTCTGAGTACTGTTATCATACAGCTGTCTCAACATATCCCCAACACTATATTTTTTCACAAATATAAAGTAAATATCATAAAACCAGCGTTGAATGTAATGAAACGCCATTTTCTGGGTGAATCCTGGAGGCTCCCCGGAGCTATCCAGGCAGAATGGATATGTATAACTTTCTGGCATCAGTCAAATGGCTAGGAGTTCTTGCCTACCAGGGACCACGAGCCAGAACCTGGCCCCCTCAGAGAGGCACGAGGAGTAATGGCCTATAGAAACCCCCTTGTGGTTGGGAGCATTCTATGTCTACCATCGACCGGGATAAGCACCCAGAAAGGTAGGCGCCCCAAAACAAACCCCTATTCTGGTGAAAATATTGCTACCGAAAGCCGAATGAGTGGACAGAACTCCCCAAACAAAATTATCAAACTAGCATGACGTCATCACGTCGCCGCGCCACTGTCTGAGCAATCCCCCCCTCCCCGGGAGGGGAAAGGGGGAGCCCCAGACTCTCCACGCCGGCGATCCAACTGGCAGTTCTTAGGCTGGATGTCAAAATACGCGAAAAATGCCGCCAATTGGAGGGAGGGAGGGAGGGATGCCAGGGAGCCTCCGGGACTCACCCAGAAAATGGCGTTTCATTACACTCAACGCTGGTTTTCTGGAGGGGAGCCCCGTCGGCTCCCTAGAGCTACCTCACCACAGATAAGGAAAATAGGGAAGGAACCGGGAGGCGGACACTACGCGCCCTAACCTAAAAACCAAGACCACAGACAAAACAAAGACCCTGCAGACCCGAACCCCTGAACAGGAACGAGGGAAGAAGAGAACACGAACAACCAAAACGCAACCAAACAACAAAGGAAGCACCCTACTGGCCCGACCAACCAAGCAGCAACCCAAAGACCAAAACGAGAAGAAAATAGACCACCCAAGCCAACGACCAGGACGGCACCAGAACTCAAGAGCAGGCCGGAGGTGAAACAACACCCAGGACAGCAAGCGGAACGGAGCAGAAGGAATCGCAACACCGAACGCAAGGAGGAGTGGCTCCGCCATCACCACCCAATACAAGGTGACAGGACACGGTCCCAGACGACGGTCTCGGAACAACCCCGAAGGGAAGACAACCCAACCCTACCAGAGATTGAAGGACCCTTCGCAGTGATAGGAAAACCCGGAAGGACCGCCAGGAAAACCACGCACCGTCCAGAGATAAAACACGCAAGTGGGAGACCAATAACGAACCTACCAGTGCCGACACAAATGACGAGAAACGAGCACCACGAATGAAACCGCAAAATACGAATCAAAAAACAGCGACCCCGCAACCCAAAAGATAGTGTGCACTCTACATTATTAAAACAGTTAATAATGAAAAGCATCACTGAAAGTACTCAGAGTATGGGTAACGATGTGTATCAGTGCTATACCGACGGCTCTGTAGAAGAAGATGGACAATGTACCGGATATATTTGAACAATCTTGCATGCAATATATTTGAACAATCGTCTCTCGTACATACAGCAATGAAGCGCGTCAATGACTGGGCAAGTACAACTCAAACCGAACTTGCAGGCATATACCTTGCCACTGAATTTTTAAAAGACAAAGGCAGTGGACTTATATACTGTGACTCACAGAGTGCACTCCTGGCATTGAACACTCATAGTAATGACACCCAGAAAATAGTCAGTGATATTCAAATGAATGTTTTAGCTGCTAAAGAAAACAGATTTGAAATTAAATTCCTATGGATACCATCACATGTTGGCATCTCAAGGCATGACACTGTTGATATGCTTGCAAAGACAGCCTGTAGAAAACCAGTGGTAGAAATTTATATGGGTGTTTCATTAGCAGTGACAAAGAGAATACTTAAACAAATATCTAATGAAGATCTCACAAACCTAACAAATTCACAAAGACCGGAAAGTTGTAGCATTAAATATTATGATAGATATCGTGAGGAAACATTCACACATGGGACTAATAGAACAAGAACCTGGCAATGTGATGTTATAGTGGCCAGAATACGCCTGGGATATAGACGTATCTGGCAGCTTTCTCAAAACCCAAATGTCGAGTACACAATGTGTCAACTTTGTGAAAGAGAAAACATGCACTCTCTTGAACATTATATTGTAGAATGTCCCATATTGACTGACTTTTGCCCTCCTGGGCTAAGGTATGCTGAACTGTGTAATTACTATATGAGTACTGGAACACTTGATGATATATTGGACTTGTACCCAAGATTAACCATGTAATGTATCAATTATACAATGTATGTATGTGATGTAACTATATAACCTGAGCTTGTAAAAGCACCTTCATCACCTTCAGTGATTAAGTGCTTAATTGCACACTAGTTTCTCTATCAGCTATCTCACCCTGTCAGAATAAAAGAGACAAATGTATGTGAATGCATGTGTGTGTGTGTACTCACCTAGTTGTACTCACCTAGTTGTGCTTGCGGGGGTTGAGCTCTGGCTCTTTGGTCCCGCCTCTCAACCGTCAATCAACAGGTGTACAGATTCCTGAGCCTATTGGGCTCTATCATATCTACACTTGAAACTGTGTATGGAGTCAGCCTCCACCACATCGCTTCCTAATGTATTCCATTTGTCAACCACTCTGACACTAAAAAAGTTCTTTCTAATATCTCTGTGGCTCATTTGGGCACTCAGTTTCCACCTGTGTCCCCTAGTGCGTGTGCCCCTTGTGTTAAACAGCCTGTCTTTATCAACCCTATCGATTCCCCTGAGAATCTTGAATGTGGTGATCATGTCCCCCCCAACTCTTCTGTCTTCCAACGAAGTGAGGTTTAATTCCTGCAGTCGCTCCTCGTAGCTCATACCTCTCAGCTCGGGTACTAGTCTGGTGGCAAACCTTTGAACCTTTTCCAGTTTAGTCTTATGCTTGACTAGATAGGGACTCCATGCTGGAGCCGCATACTCCAGGATTGGTCTGACATATGTGGTATATAATGTTCTGAAAGATTCCTTACACAAGTTTCTAAAGGCCGTTCTTATGTTAGCCAACCTGGCATATGCTGCTGATGTTATCCTCTTGATATGAGCTTCAGGGGACAGGTCTGGCATGATATCAACCCCCAGGTCTTTCTCTCTCTCTGACTCTTGAAGTATGTCATCTCCCAAATGGTACCTTGTATCTGGTCTCCTGCTTCCTATCCCTATCTTCATTACATTACATTTGCTTGGGTTAAACTCTAACAGCCATTTGTTCGACCATTCCTGCAGCTTGTCCAGGTCTTCTTGAAGTCTCAAGCTGTCCTCCTCTGTCTTAATCCTTCTCATAATTTTGGCGTCGTCAGCAAACATTGAGAGGAATGAGTCTATACCCTCTGGGAGATCATTTACGTATATCAGAAACAGGATAGGTCCAAGTACAGAGCCCTGTGGGACTCCACTGGTGACTTCACGCCAGTCTGAGGTCTCACCCCTCACTGTAACTCTCTGCTTCCTATTGCTTAGGTACTCCCTTATCCACTGGAGCACCCTACCTGTTACTCCTGCCTGTTTCTCCAGCTTATGCATCAACCTTTTATGGGGTACTGTGGCAAAGGCTTTCCGACAGTAAAAAAAAATGCAGTCCGCCCACCCTTCTCTTTCTTGCTTAATTTTTGTCACCTGATCGTAGAATTCTAGAAGCATCGACCCAGGAGGCCTGGTCGATGACCGGGCCGCGGGGACGCTAAGCCCCGGAAGCACCTCAAGGTATACTCAAGGTAAGGTATTCTATCAAGCCTGTAAGGCAAGATTTACCCCTCCCTGAACCCATGTTGATGGGTTGTCACGAAGTCTCTTCTCTCCAGATGTGTTACTAGGTTTTTTTCTCACAATCTTCTCCATCACCTTGCATGGTATACAAGTTAAGGACACTGACCTGTAGTTCAGTGCCTCTTGTCTGTCACCCTTTTTGTATATTGGTACTACATTAGCAGTCTTCCATATTTCTGGTAGGTCCCCCGTTTCCAGTGACTTACTATACACTATGGAGAGTGGTAAGCAAAGTGCTCCTGCACACTCTTTCAATACCCATGGCGAGATTCCATCCGGCCCAACAGCTTTTCTCACATCCAGCTCCAATAGGTGCTTTTTGACCTCATCTCTTGTAATTTCGAACCTATCCAAGGTCACCTGGTTTGCTGCCACCTCTCCCAGCGCCGTGATATCTCCCTGTTCTATTGTAAAGACCTCCTGGAACCTTTTGTTGAGTTCATCACACACCTCTTTGTCATTCTCTGTGTACCTGTCCTCGCCCACCCTAAGTTTAATCACCTGTTCCTTCACTGTTGTCTTCCTCCTGATGTGACTGTGTAGTAGCTTTGGTTCAGTCTTGGCTTTATTAGCTATATCATTTTCATACCTTTTCTCAGCTGCTCTTCTCACTCTGACATATTCGTTCCTGGTTCTCTGGTATCTCTCTCTACTTTCTGGTGTTCTGTTATTACGGAAGTTCCTCCATGCCCTTTTGTTCAGCTCCTTTGCTTTCATACATTCCCTATTAAACCACGGATTCTTCCTTTGCTTCTCTGTTTTTTCCTGTTGGGCGCTTGCTTGCACCTCACTTGTTGAAGGCGCTTGGCTTGCCTGTGAAGCCTCACTTGGTGAAGGCATTTGGCTTGCCTGTGACGTCTCGCTTGTTGAAGGCGCTTGCTTGTGCCTCACTTGTTGAAGGCACTTGGCTTTCCTGTGGCGCCTCACTGGTTGAACAACTCGTAACTTGTCTTTTAATTGCTAGGACAACCTTCTTCCTCTTAACACCTCCAGAACGACTGATGCTGCTACCAGACATAGTCTTGGCCAAAAATGTTCAACGTTACCATGAAAATAAAAAAGTTATTTAAAAAAATGTTTCACTAATGGCGCAGCACTGTGTATAACATGAGGGACGGACGCACATGGGTTGACCAGTGTTGGACGGGTCCACTTGGCGTGGGGCAGCTATAGCACCTTACATAGGCCGCCAGGAGGAAAAAAATTCACAATATTTTTGAAGGAAACTTCAGCCTGTGCACATTGCTTTTAGGAAACTGATTTATTTATTTATTACATAATTACTAGTACTTATTTCATTTGTTTTTGGCTATGATTGATTGTTCTAAAATTAATGGTAATTCCTGTACCCAGGTGGTCCCTCCCGATGCACCCCTCCCAACACCACCCACACCCCCTCCTCCACCATGCGTCTAGAGCCACAGACGGGATTAATACGGCATGGCCCGAATTTTCATCTGGCCAAACCAGCTTTTATCCGGTTCCTGTGGCCATTTTGGCCGGATATTGTGATAACTTTATCCGATCACGATTTTGGCCGAATAAGGTGGTTTTCCGGATGTTTGAATCCCGGATAATCGCGAGGTTACAGTACTATACCGACTCTCAGTGCGCTCAACACACACCATTGCTCACCAAAGTATCACCTGCATACTTCTGTATACTCGACCAAATATATATAGTCTCTTAGTGTTTGAGTTTATTGTCACCATTCTTTACGTAACAATAGAACTGTTACAGTGGCACATGCCACCCTTGTGGCACATTTTGTACACGAAACAATGGGTATAAATTGGATAAGTGTAGATTTAGGAAAGACTTGAGGAAATACTGGTACGGTAACAGGTTCGTTGATTTGTGGAACCAATTACCGCGTAATGTGGTGGTGGAGTCCCACGATTGGTGCAAGCATGGGTTGGACATGTATATGAGTGGGATTGGGTGGTAAGAAATAGGAGCTGCCTCGTATGGGCCAATAGGCCTTCTGCAGTTCCTCTGTTCATATGTCCTTATGTTCGTATGCACAAGGGGACACAGGAGGAAGCTGAGTACCCAAGGAAGCCACAGATATGAAAGAGAACCTGATCAATGTCAGGGAAAAGGAAGCGGAAGCACTAGGAAGCTACATGGTGGAGGCAGACTCCACCCACAGGAGCAAACGTAGAGAAGACAGAGCCAAGGAGGCTTAGGAAACTGCATAACCATCGACCGACAGGAGAGAGGCGGGGCCCAAGAGCCAGAGCTCAACCCCCGCAAGCACAACTAGGCAAGCACCCCACCAAAAGGTGAGAACCAGCACCTGGCCGACAGAGGCACCAGACATGACAATCTCACCTGCAGAGCAGACACACGACCATACCACAACGCAGGCGAGCCAAGTAACATACCAGGAGCATCACTAGTGGTGCGCTCAAACGCCATGCATACTAGAGACAGTAGGCATTGTATGTACCGTTACCTGAATAAAATTCGGAAGTCTTAGGAGAAATACGTCCAGAGGCACGCGCAACGCAGAAGACGAGGAGTAGTACAGAAGGGGAGGAGGAGGCGCTACTCCGAGCCATCCCACACTCATAAGCAGAGGAAGAACGAAGTGATGCTCCCATATATAAAATCCAGAACACCCTCAGCATCCAGAGGGCTACGACT
>WNGS01009202.1:2065391-2078117 GCA_020271785.1 Procambarus virginalis
GTTGTGGCTGTTGGTTGTATATATCTGGGGGAGGAGGCCCTGAGCCTGGTCCTGGGGGGTAAACAGCTCCTCCATACCCTAGGAATCAATACGAATTACTTAAAGTTTATGAACTCGGTACAAAACTAAGCAAGATCTTTAAGGGTGATCTTATCGAAACAGTCGGCAAACAATAAGCTTGTAACAAAACAAACCTGGTTGTTATTTTATAAATAAAAACATTGAAAGTTTACCAATCCAAAACTTTTTTTGGGTGCTGAAATTATACTTAATATTATTTAGGTTTTTCCTGATAATTCGTACTTACTTTTGGCTCAAAACATTCAAACAATAACAGATCTGCAATACAAACATGCAAAAACCCAATGCTGAATGTAACGAAATGCCAATTTCTGGGTAAGCCCTGGTGTCTTCCTGAAGCTATCATGCCGCGATGGCCCCTAACTACTGGTTTTCATCACCTGTGGAGTTTAGTTCTGTCTACTGGGGACCAGAGCCAGAACCTGGTCCCCTTCACCAACACACACAGAGCACTGGACACACTGCCACCTCACCGGAAAAGGCACCGGGAAAGTCAAGAGAACAATACAGACCACTACTGGGTTCAAAGAAACTGGGGCCTTAGCAACTCAATGAATCAGCTCCCCCAACAATGTAAACAAACAATAAAAAGATATCTCGAAGCAAGACTCTTGTTCACCCCCCCCCCACTGGGTTGGAGAGGGAGGGATGCTGGGGTTCATGCTGACCACTGGCTAAAGTCCTTAGTTCTGGAGCAGATACACACGGAATACCCCAACCAATGACTTGGAAGAGAAGAGGAAAAGATGAAGAGCCATCGGGACTCACCCAGAAATTGCCTTTTCATTTTACTCAAAGCTGGCTTTCTGGGGGAAGCCTTTTGTGGCTCCCTGAAGCTAACTAACCACAGAGAAGAAAAACAGTGACACACCAGGGAGGGAAACCAATAAAACAGAATCAATCCACAAAGCATCCAAGCACACGATGCCCCCTCAGCCACCACCAGGCACAGCACACGATGCCTCCCTCAGCCACCACCAGGCACAGCACACGATGCCCCCCTCAGCCACCACCAGGCACAGCACACGATGCCTCCCTCAGCCACCACCAGGCACAGCACACGATGCCTCCCTCAGCCACCACCAGGCACAGCACACGATGCCTCCCTCAGCCACCACCAGGCACAGCACATGATGCCCCCCTCAGCCACCACCAGGCACAGCACACGATGCCTCCCTCAGCCACCACCAGGCACAGCACACGATGCTCCCTCAGCCACCACCAGGCACAGCACATGATGCTCCCTCAGCCACCACCAGGCACAGCACACTGTGCTCCCTCAGCCACCACCAGGCACAGCACACGATGCCTCCCTCAGCCACCACCAGGCACAGCACACGATGCCTCCCTCAGCCACCACCAGGCACAGCACATGATGCCCCCCTCAGCCACCACCAGGCACAGCACACGATGCCTCCCTCAGCCACCACCAGGCACAGCACACGGTGCTCCCTCAGCCACCACCAGGCACAGCACATGATGCTCCCTCAGCCACCACCAGGCACAGCACATGATGCTCCCTCAGCCACCACCAGGCACAGCACACGGTGCTCCCTCAGCCACCACCAGGCACAGCACACGATGCTCCCCTCAGCCACCACCAGGCACAGCACATGATGCTCCCTCAGCCACCACCAGGCACAGCACATGATGCCCCCCTCAGCCACCACCAGGCACAGCACACGATGCCCCCTCAGCCACCACCAGGCACAGCACATGATGCCTCCCTCAGCCACCACCAGGCACAGCACATGATGCTCCCTCAGCCACCATCAGGCCCAGCACATGATGCTCCCTCAGCCACCACCAGGCACAGCACACGGTGCTCCCTCAGCCACCACCAGGCACAGCACACGATGCTCCCTCAGCCACCACCAGGCACAGCACACGATGCTCCCTCAGCCACCACCAGGCACAGCATATGATGCAGCCCTCAGCCACCACCAGGCACAGCACACGGTGCTCCCTCAGCCACCACCAGGCACAGCACACGATGCTCCCTCAGCCACCACCAGGCACAGCACATGATGCCCCCTCAGCCACCACCAGGCACAGCACATGATGCTCCCTCAGCCACCACCAGGCACAGCACATGATGCTCCCTCAGCCACCACCAGGCACAGCACACGGTGCTCCCTCAGCCACCACCAGGCACAGCACACGATGCTCCCCTCAGCCACCACCAGGCACAGCACATGATGCTCCCTCAGCCACCACCAGGCACAGCACATGATGCTCCCTCAGCCACCACCAGGCACAGCACACGATGCCCCCTCAGCCACCACCAGGCACAGCACATGATGCCCCCCTCAGCCACCACCA
Source organism: Procambarus virginalis (assembly GCA_020271785.1). NCBI lineage: Eukaryota > Metazoa > Arthropoda > Malacostraca > Decapoda > Cambaridae > Procambarus > Procambarus virginalis. The sequence goes on from WNGS01009202.1 coordinate 2,067,795, forward strand.
GGCACAGCACACGATGCTCCCTCAGCCACCACCAGGCACAGCACATGATGCCTCCCTCAGCCACCACCAGGCACAGCACATGATGCCCCCCTCAGCCACCACCAGGCACAGCACACGATGCTCCCTCAGCCACCACCAGGCACAGCACACGATGCCTCCCTCAGCCACCACCAGGCACAGCACACGATGCTCCCTCAGCCACCACCAGGCACAGCACATGATGCTCCCTCAGCCACCACCAGGCACAGCACACGATGCTCCCTCAGCCACCACCAGGCACAGCACACGGTGCTCCCTCAGCCACCACCAGGCACAGCACATGATGCCTCCCTCAGCCACCACCAGGCACAGCACATGATGCTCCCTCAGCCACCACCAGGCACAGCACATGATGCTCCCTCAGCCACCACCAGGCACAGCACATGATGCTTCCTCAGCCACCACCAGGCACAGCACACAATGCATCCTCACATCCTCAGCCAAACCAACTACTAATCAAAGACAACGCAAGGATCCTTTCAAAAGCTGGCCGACTCGTCTCCACTTGCCAACAAACAAAACGCCCACCAGGGCCAAAGGAACAAACACTCTGTCTTGGGTGGGGCATAAAGCCTCCTTGACCAACAATTGGAAGCCACTGCCAACAAAGTAGAGCTATTGAGAAAGAATCCTGGACCAAATGGGAGACTGCAAACCTAGATGAAGACAAAATGAGAACAATGCCAAAATACCATGCAGGCTTGAGCGGTACATGAACAGGCTCGAGGTGAAGGCATGCACAAGAATGTTTGAACACGGTGCTGCTCCACACGTCATATCCTGGGGAAAGGCAGTGCGCCACCCTACGTATCATTTTTTTAGTACATTATAACATTCAAAACTCCAGCAGGCAAATTTAGCTCACAACAGATGCTATCTTGAAAAAATTTCAGAGTCCCTCACTTTCATTCTAGGACCTTAGTAGGAAGATGAGGACCATGTCTGGCACATGATCATCCAGCGTCTCAATGTGCAGGGTGGCCATACTAGGACACATTGAACTTTTAACAGCAGCAAATGAATGATTACCATGCATATATTTACAGGCAAAATGTGTGCTATGTGCTGTTATAAGATTTAGGCTTATAAATACATAATTATAATTATATATATATATGCGGAAAAACCACAAAGAAATGCAGAAAGGGGGGTGAACGTTTCGGCTTTTCAAGGCCTTTGTCAACACCAGACTGACTGAGGACAGGAGAGAGAAGATACAGGTCATCACCTATACCAGACCAACCCATCCTTAGGAAAGGATTACCAGAAACAGGAAAGGTCAAAGAGGATTAAGTGGTCAGAGAATTAAGGATGAAAGATTAAGGAAAAGCCTCATGGACACAATAAATGAATATACAATTGTAATGAAACATTGTATGCCTCAATTTAAGAGATTTTTCTTAAACTGTTGTGTAATATTGTAACTTAAAACTGGGTCAAGTTTGTACATACCAGTACTAACATTGAGAAGATTTGGACATTGACTAATTAGCGCAGACTCGATTAAATTCCGTTCCACAAAGCCATTGCAATAGGTAATGCTTTTAGCCCCATCCCAATTAATAGTGTGATCACACAAACTTGTGTGTAGATACAAAGCATTAGACGTTTGGGCAGTTCTTATACTATAAGCATGTCGGGACATACGCAATTGTAAGGATTTTCCTGTTTGTCCAAGGTACACAGACTCACAATCATTGCAGGGAATCGAATACACACAACCTGCTGTCCCAGGGGAGTTTTTTATTAAATTAGACTTGATCGTATTATTAGTAAACACCAAATTGATATTAAGGGTCTTAAAAACTGGGGAAAGTTTCTCAAATCCCATCGCATAAGGTACCACCAATGAGTTTCTATTTTCTGGTTTCGCTTTGGAGACATTATTATAAAACGTACGTTTAGCATTCCCAAACGAACAATCCAAAAACATCTTAGGGTACTGTAAACTTTTCCCAATTTCATATATTTTAGCTATCTCTTCATCAAAAAACTCAGGGCTGCATACCCTCAAAGCTCGAAGAAACATTCCTGAAAATACTGCCTGTTTAACTTTACTATGATGATTCGAATAATAATGAACAAACGACCCCACGTTGGTAGGTTTTCTATACACATTAAATTTGAACCTTCTATTGACTATGAATCATAATGTCCAAAAATGGAAGAGTACCATTCTCCTCATTTTCGCATGTGAATTTTATTGAAGGTACCAAAGAATTAAGTTCATTAAGAAAAACATTTTGGTCTTGGTCACTCGGCCATAAGCACAAAATATCGTTGACATACCTAAACCAGACTATATTATATATATATATATATATATATATATATATATATATATATATATATATATATATATATATATATATATATATAAATAATGAAGAAGGTAAATAAAGGGAGAAACAATGAAAATAAATTGAAAAACTTATTACCTTGCAGCACCTCACCTTACTTAAACCGAAAACATTTAACGTCTCCAGTCCGCTACAATTAAACCATGGAAGATATAGACTTTTTACTTTGATTTTTGTGCTTTCCGATTGCTAATTAATAATGTCAAATTAAAAGTGGGATGCCTGAACATTCCAGAAAGCCACAGAAAGGAGGTAGCATTGATGGTCCACTCTGTGGAGATAGGAAGGAACTGGAACAAACCATCTATTGCAAGAGTGTTGGACATGCCTGAACATGAACCGCGTGGAAGCCGTCTGCTAGATTCTTGGGAAGCAAACTCTGAGAATCCAGCAGACTAGCTACTCGCAGCGTTCAACTTCAAAGGGCAGCTGACCAACAGGAGTCTGCTCCACGTTCAGGCAATGAACCACTGGGGCACAGTTCAAATGAAGGTGGAGCATAGTGCTCAGAAGAATTTGAATCCTCCTCAGGGCATGCCACATGGCTACAAACTCCCACATCATACAGAGCAACCCAACAAATAGTTAATGGGTAGGATTTGTGCTGGGTAGCAAACCAAAATAATTTTTTTTCTAGAGGGGCCACAAAACAAGTGAAGATCATAAACACACTCTGGTCATGATGAACTTTGTGATGGCAACAAAAATAGCACAATCACTTTCCCTTTACAGAACAAGCACAGTCACTCTGCATCCATACAGAAGTCTATATCAGTTGTGGATGTTTCTCACTTTACCACTTTAATACAAAATGATAAGCAAGACCCTCAAACTTTTAACTACTGAATTATAAGATTCTTTGGAAAACATTACAGAAGTGTTAGTAATATCGTCTACTGTATATATGGTTAACACAGTTGCTTACCTTGTACAGGTTGCTGTGGTGGGTACTGCCCTGGTTGTGGGTAGCCTTGAGGGGGATACTGGCCTGGTTGTGGGTATCCTGCCGGAGCATATGGATTTGGTTGCACAGGAGGATATTGAGAAAAGTGTCCTGGAGGAGGGTAATGGCCAGGTTGTCCCGGAGGATACTGTTCAGGCTGACCTGGAGGAGGGTACTGTCCCGGAGGAGGGTATTGCCCTGGAGGGGGGTATTGCCCTGGAGGAGGGTACTGTCCAGCTTGTCCGGGAGAAGGGTATGGAGCAAATCCAACATCACCTGGTTTATCCATTCTTAAGCTTGTTTACAGCTATGTACTGTATTTATTGTTCTGAAAAATATAAATAAATAATGTTATATACAGTACTTGGAGAATAAAAATGCAATTTCTTAGTACTGTACTGTACTGTACTGTACTGTACTTGACACTAGCTCTCCACATATGTCAGTTGCTTAATTTAGAACCTGTACTTGAGGTCGATCTCGAACCCATTGTTGATGTGACGTCTTATATTGAATTTTGTAACTAGCTCATCAAGATTGTAACTTGCTTAGCTAAATGAATTGTGGGGTTCAGTCCCTGAGCCCATTATGTGCCTCTGTAACCCTTTCCACTACCGCCCACAAGATGGGTATGGGGTGCATAATAAATGAACTAAACTAAAAAAAAAACCAGCGTTGAATGTAATGAAACGCCATTTTCTGGGTGAGCCCCGGAGGCTCCCTGGAGCTTATCGGGCTAATGTATGTTATGTTAGACCGGGACACTAGCTATGGAGTTCAGACCTACCAGGGACCAGCGCCAGAACCTGGCCCCTTCAGAGAGGTTTCAGGGAGCAATGGCCCTGGAAAACCCCATATAGTTGGGGGTTTTCCATATCTGCCATCGACCGGGGTTAGGCACCCAGAAAGGTAGGCGTAACAAAACAAACCCCACATGGTAGAAAACTACAACAAACCGAACAGAAAGGTAGAAAAACTCCCTACAATCACAAGGAAAACAATCAAACAATCACTTTACTGCCGCGCCGGTTGTCCGCGCAGCCCTCCCCTCCCCGGGAGGGGGTGGGGGGGGCCCCGGACCTCACCGCGCCGGCTGCCTTCAGTTCGGAAACTAGGCTTCAACCAACGCGAAAAATCCGCCGACCGGACGGGAGGGAGGGTAGCCAGGGAGCCTCCGGGGCTCACCCAGAAAATGGCGTTTCATTACATTCAACGCTGGTTTTCTGTGGGGAGCCCCTACGGCTCCCTGGAGCTAATTACCCAAAGAGAAGGAAAAAGAGGGACTTACCCGGGAGGCGGCGGCCACCAACTCCTCAACGCGAAGTCGAGACAACGGGCTGCAACCGGCGACCCAAAGCAACACAAGAACGCCGAGGAGCAGGGACGTTCACCAAATAACGGGCGGCCAGGACCCTGTTCGATTTCCAAAAACCACGCGCCCGAATATTTGCCCAAGACATATTACCAAACACAGCAGCCAAAGCCGCAAACTTCCTAACGTCATGGGCGCGAGGATAGACCGCAGGCTGGCTAGATTTAATAACCCTGCGGACAACCTGGGAGACCCGAGCCCTGGAACAGGGAACGAGGGAAACTGGATCAACCCAAAGCGCATCCCCAGCCACACCGGCCGAAGCGCGCAAGTAACGGCGAAGCGCCGCAACAGGACACAACACATGATGCACCCCCGGCCGAACCAACCAAGCATCAATGACCCATGGACCCCTCCGGAAAGCAGCCGTCTCGTTCTTCGCCAGAAAAGAAGGAGAAGGCTGTAAACGGACAAACTTACCCCCAGGACCGAAAGAGCAGAAACCCCTGCGCCGGAGGAGGGCATGAAGCTCCCCTACCCGGCCCCCAGAGGCCAAAGCCAACAAAAACAAAGCCTTGGAAAAACAATCAGGAACCGAAGGGGCCACCACAAAACGAGAGGAGGAAAGATAGGAGAGCACCCGGTCCAAGGACCAGGACGGCTCAGGAGGCGCATGAGCAGGCCGGAGGTGAAACATAGCACGAGAAAGCTTACGAAAAGGGGCGGAAGTGACATCCACCCCAAAAGCAAGCGCGAGCGGCTCCGCCAGCGCCGCACGATACGAGGCGACAGTATTAGGCATCAAAGACGGTCCTGAAAAAGCCAAGAAAGAAAGGACAAAACAACCCGATCCGAAAGAAAAGACAACCTACGAAGAGCCAGAAAGTGGCGAAAAGAACGCCAGGAAACTTCATACTGCCGCCTAGACGAAGCTCTCAGGTGGGACACCATCAATGAAGCCACCTGATCACCATAGAAATGGTGATACACCCGCGTCAAAAGACCAGACGCGAAGAGCAGAGGAGAAGAGCGAACCAGCCCTGTACCGGACCGGACCGACCTTCTGAAAGAGGCGGAGCCGCGGGAAACGTCCCGGGTTCGGGCACCGAGCGAGGAGCACAGGAACCAAGGCTGGGCTGCCACCAAGGGCCACAAGGACTACCCTCCCTGAGAAAGTCTCCAATTGGACCAGAACTCGAAGCAACAGCTGGACCGGAGGAAAGAGGTACAGGTAACCCCACCTCGACCAGTCCTGCTGAAGGCATCCACCGCGAACGCCTCGCAGTCGGGAAGGGAGTCACATAAATCGGGAGACGCCGAGACCACGCCGACGCGAAGAGGTCCACATCTGGGAGACCGTACGTCTGGCAGATCCAACGAAACGAGTCGTCGTCGACCGTCCACTCCGTGGAAAGGGGAATGAAGCGAGACAGACCGTCCGCCAGAACGTTGGACACTCCCCGGACGTGAACCGCACGGAGAGCCAAACCCCGAGAATCCAGGAGACGAGCCACTCGAAGGGACCAACCCCACAGAGCCAAGGACCGAAGAGAACCTCCGCGGTTCAGGCAATGAACCACGGAGAGCAGTCCGAATGGAGGCGAATGGTCGAACCTTGGCGACCCGAATCCTCCGAAGGGCGAGCCAGACAGCCGCGAACTCCCGAACCGTGCTGTGAGCCCGACGGAATGACGGACCCCACCGACCCTGGCCTGCCTGGTGAGCACTGGTCACAAAACCCCAGCCGAGGGACGACGCGTCCGTGAACACATCGAGCGAGGGCTCGGGGAGGCGCCAAGGCACCGAACCCCGAAAAACCCGAAGAGGAAGCCGGTGACGCAGCAACCGGCGTAAGAACCACGGAGGACGAACCCAACGATCGCGAGAGAGGCGGAAAGGACGTTCCCGAAGGAACCAAAACAGACGCCGAAGCCAAACCCGACCCGGCGGGTAGACTAGCATGGCGAAGTTGAGACTCCCGCACAACTGCTCGAGCAACCGCCGAGTGACCCGTACCCCTTCAGAAACAGCAGACGGCGGTCCTGCAGCCGCTGCAGCGCGCCCCAGGAGGGAGAGACAAGGAAGCAGTCCGAGAATCCCAAAGAAGACCCAGCCAGGTCCGAACCCGGAAGGAACCAGATGGGACTTCCTCCAGTTCACCAGGAACCCGAACCGGGCGAGCTGGGAAAGAACCACATCCCTGGCGAGCAGACACGCGGACCGACTGGGAGCCCACACCAGCCAGTCGTCGAGGTAGGCCAAAACCCGAATCCCTAGAAGACGCAGACGGGTCACCACAACCCGGGTCAGACGCGTGAAAACGCGAGGTGCCAGATTCAAGCCAAAAGGGAGGCACCGAAAACGGTAAGCCTGATGCCCCACCACGAAACCTAACCAGTCCCTGAACCCCGGATGAATAGGAACGTGCCAATACGCGTCCTTGAGGTCCAGGGACACCATCCAAGCACCCGGCTCCAACAGAAGCCGGACCTGAGACAGAGTAGTCATCCGAAAGGGGGGCAAGGAATCCAGAGGTTCAGACGGGACAAGTCCAGAATGAACCTCAGATCCGCACAGTCCCGTTTCGGCACTGGAAACAGACGGGAAACCCATCTGAGGGACGTAGTCGTTTCGACCACGCCCAAGCGCACCCACTCCAAGATGACGTGACGAAGCGCAGGGGAAGAAACCTGCCCTGTTAACCCCGAGCCCCCCAAAGGAGGACGAGTCGCCCAACGCCACCGCAGCCGGATGACACGACCGAAAAGGCCCACAAATCGTGGGACCAAGCGTGGGCAAACAGAGCGAGCCTCCCCCCCATCGCCCCGTCAACGGGGCAACCCGCGAAAGGGCCGACGCCCCTTACGAGAACCCAACCGTCGAACAGAGCGATCACCGCGCCGACCAGACGACGCAGGCCCCGAAGGGAACGACGGCTCAGAAACTGGCACCAATGGCCTACCCCGACCAGCGGACCCCGGAACCTGGCACGACCTCTCCGAGACCGACGAGAAGTACCGCTCCGGAGAAGCAACAAGTCCGCCATAGGGCGACAACTAGACGAAGCCGCGTGCAGAAACTGAGAGACCGCAGACTCTGCAAACAGCAACGGACAAAACGGAGACGAAAACCTAAGAGCCAGGGCCCAAGCGGAATCCAAAGAGAGGGCGAGCACAGCCTGACGGCACGCGAGGCGAGAAGCATAGAACAGAGACACCGCTTCCTTCAGGATGGGCGCAAAAAGCTTCAACAGAGCAGCAGCAGAAGCCCGAGCAGCCGAAGACAGCGCCCCGGACGAAGGCCCTTCACTCAACGCTCCCACATCCTCCTCAAGCCAAGCCGAAGACAGCTCGAGAAGGGAAAAGAAACGCAAGACCGAAGCCAAATGCCCACGGAGCGCAAATCCTCCGCAACCAACGAAGCCGAAAGCTGAGGAACCTGCACATGAAGCTGGAAAAGACCAACATCCCGAAAGCACGGGAGCGAATAAACACGCATTAAGTGCTCAAACTCGCCCCCCAAGTAAACCTGCAGAAAACTAGCAGTTTCTCGCCAATCAAGCGTGCGGGTCCGACAGAACCCGTGCCACGCCCCCAACGAAAAGAGAGGGCAGTCTGCTAGCCAGGAAGACTCCGGAACCTCCAAACGCACCCAAAAACGGGAAGAAGAACCGAACTCAAACGAGGACGGATCCATTGGGGAGGCATAATCCGGTCTCGGCAGAGGTATGCAGCAAGAGCTTCCCGAGCCACCTTCGCGGAGAGCCGGGAAGTAGCAAACCCCTGAAAGACGGATCCGAAGTACCCAAGGCACCCGAACCGAACCCGGGGAGGAGCCGAACCCAAATCATACTCATACAGGGAAGGGGGGTAAGAAACCCCCCCCCTGCAACAGTAAGCCCCGCGGGGAAGGCAAAAGCACCCAAGCAGGGTCACAAGGAGCCCAAGGCCCCCAGGTCGACTCCTCCCCAGCCCCAGGATCCCCCACATCGGGACCCGGGGCGGAGCCGTCCTCCAAACCCTCCACCCCTGAAGAAAAGGCAGAGTCCAAGGGAAAGGCTGACAAGAAGGGGTCTGCTGGTGGGACCCAGAAGCCTCGGTAGGAGGTATCGGCTCAAATGCCTCCGTCCCCCACCCGGATGGGGCAGCCCCCGAAGCAGCCCGAGTCTCACCACCAATGAAACCCTGCGCCGATGCCGAAACCTTCCGACGCTTAGGAGCCGGACACAGGGGGGAGGCTCAGGAAGAACCACAGGGGAAGGACCAGAGGGCGCGGCTGGAGTCAGAGCCATAGCGACCAACGCCCCCAGGTCAGGGTCCCGAAAACCAAAACGGGGCAGCCTCGGGGCATCCAGGTGGGAAACTAACCTAGCGCGTTGCAATAACCTAAACCTAACATGCAACGCTGATGCTGCCTGTACCCTGACGGGGACATCCTCAGAGTAAAACTGGAGCACAAGCAGAGAACACGACTCGCAAGACTCAGGGTCAAAGGTGTCATTGACCCAACAGGCAGCATGACGGAGGCAAAACAGGTGACTGTCACCCTGAGACAAGGGCACATCGCAACCTTCAAACCCGCACAAGGCAGGCTGGAACTCGGGAGACGCATCCATGGGTCCCCGAGCCCCGACAGGGTTTCCAGGGCCCGTAGGTTAGCAACTACGGGAAGCCCGGGCAAGGTGTTGCGAACCGGTGAAGAAACCCAAAAACAAGGGTAAAGATTAATACTGAAAACCCTGGGACGTGTACAAGCACGGGGGCCTAGCAGAGGGCCACCAAAACAATACCAGGGAACTATGGGCCCACAAGGCAGAGCCTCCACCAGGCAAAGTAAAACAAAACAAAAGAAAAACCCCGCAAAAGTACACCGTCCCCAGAGGCAACAGGCACCGGTCGCCGCGTAGGTGGCAGGCAGCGCAACACCTTGGCGCCCTAACCAGCACAACACCACTCCCTACCCAAGGCCAAACAAGAGCCCCAAGCCCCAGCTGGCCCAAGGGCGAGGCAAATGCCGAGCAGCAAGAACCTCTACGGGAGCGGTTCCCGAACGCCCCAGAGAAGATAACCCTGACACGCAAGGGCAGTACTCACAGGGCGCCTAGGGAAGGAAACCCCTAGACGCATGCAGCCCCGGCACTGATGAAGTACTCCTGGCCACCGCAAACCACAAAACAGCAGAGAACGCCACACGAGGCAAAAACCGCCAAGGAATTGAGGCCAGAGAAGCGTGTATCCCGGTTGACACTAGCTTGCGAACTGAAGGCAGCCGGCGCGGTGAGGTCCGGGCCCCCCCCTCCCCCCTCCCGGGGAGGGAGGGCTGCGCGGACAACCGGCGCGGCAGTAAAGTGATTGTTTGATTGTTTTCCTTGTGATTGTAGGGAGTTTTTCTACCTTTCTGTTCGGTTTGTTGTAGTTTTCTACCATGTGGGGTTTGTTTTGTTACGCCTACCTTTCTGGGTGCCTAACCCCGGTCGATGGCAGATAAGGAAAACCCCCAACTATATGGGGTTTTCCAGGGCCATTGCTCCCTGAAACCTCTCTGAAGGGGCCAGGTTCTGGCGCTGGTCCCTGGTAGGTCTGAACTCCATAGCTAGTGTCCCGGTCTAACATAACATACATTAGCCCGATAAGCTCCAGGAGCCGTAGGGGCTCCCACAGAAAACTACT
>WNGS01009202.1:2078217-2099923 GCA_020271785.1 Procambarus virginalis
CCATTTGTTGATAGTAGGAGTGATTCAAGCTATGAATATCAGGTGAGGATGAACCGAGTGAGGAGATGAGGCACCCCAGCCTTCTCGCAGCGTACACGTCCGGTACGTACTCGCCAGCCTGGGGCCAGTGTGTGTGGCTTGAGGACATATTCCACCATTGGGGTCTACACGTGTGGAACAATTAGACTCGTACGTGGCGCCCCAAAAGACCTGCAACATATAGCGAAGACTAAGATTGATGTGGATACCACAGTCTACCGCCGCAAGGACAACACCTTCATTCTGCTGTGGAAAGACAAGCGAGTTGTCTCTATGATTACCAACCTCCACAATGCAGACACAAATAGAGTTCAAAAACGCAAACGAGTTCGTAGGCCAGATGGAACAACAGGACTACAGCAGGTTGTGGTGAACAAACCAAAGGCAATTATTGACTACAATAAGTTCATGAAGGGTGTTGACCACTTTGATCAAATGGTAAAGTATTACCATTTCGCCAGGAAATGTCACAAGTGGACAAAGAAAATAACCTTTTATTTCCTGCAAATGGCTTTGCAAAACGCTTATGCATTGTACAAGGCCAACACAGATGACCGAAAGAAACTAACTCTGCTCCAGTTTCATGAGGTTGCTATTTGGGCTTTATTGAAATTTGACAAGGAAGAGTGGCCTGCAACAACAACACCATCTCCTCATTTAGTTCATGCTCCAGACATAAATGATGACACTGGTCCTGTGTATCCTGCTGCTGACCCGTCAACACCTGGCCCGTCGGGTGTGAGGCGCCCTCTCTTCACGTCTACACCTCGTGCTGAAGCCGACCATGAATCTGATGAAGATATTTCATCTGCTACACTGTTGTTTGAAGACAATGGTGAGAGCGACGATTCAGACTGTAGTGTACAACCAACACAGAGACAACAGGGACGTGTTGTTTTATCAGAGACTCGCCTGAACTACAAATTGAAGCATGAACTTGTAAAACTCCCCAAACGTCGCAGGTGTCAAGTGTGTTCAAAGTCGGGTATTAGGAAGGAAACTGGTATAGCATGCAAGACATGCGATGTTCCACTTTGTGTCATACCGTGTTACACCAGTTATCACAGGAAAAGGGTGTATTGGGTGGACAAGAAGTAACCACCCGCACCAGCTTCACTCCACCTACGAACATCTGTTGAGCAACTTCAGGAATCGGTACCTGAAGGAGGTGGAGTGGAGAGAAAATGCTCAACTTATTTTTCTACAATCGTCTTTCCTTTGGTAAGTACACATAATTGTCCTAGGTTGTTGTAGTATTGTAGTCGATTTTCTTAGGAATATTTTGATACCTAAATGACAACTGTAGCACGAAAACTAAAGTAAGTATACACGAAACACCAGAAACTTTTTTGTGGGTGTTGCGGGTGTGAGTTGGAGTATCCAGAGCGGGTTCCGGTTGTGTGTGTTTGGCCGTCTCTACAGCTGTGAATTCCCAAGAATTGTACTTGATAGGCATATGTCTGTGTAGGGAATTTTATTCCGAACACTATACAAAAAAAAAAAACGGTGTGAAACGAGTATAAACTTGAAAAACATGAACAAAGTAAAAACTTTTTACGTTCACGGGTACAAACACGCGTAAGATTTTATTCGCCGCAAATTTATTTGACGCTCTGTTGACCAATTCTACCCATGTTCTTATAGAACTTTCTATTGCGAACACATTGCTATAAAAATGAAATACGTAGCTCCAGAAATAATGTCAGGACAGTGAAATAAGTATAAACTTTCAAAGCGCTGCATCACAACAGTGTCATCGCTGCTGAAATCACGGCTAACGCTTCGGCCACTTCCCACACTCGTGCGGGTCACCCCGTATCATAATTATACATTGATAGGCATATGTCTGGGTGGGGAATTTTATTGCGAGTTCAGTGATATCAAAATCAATGCTGTAGGATCACTGTGGAGCTGGCAACAAACGAAAGAGTATGAACATTTACTTCCTGTTTGGGTGTCACGGCGAGTCATCTTCGTGTTTATTTATTTCGTGGTGGGATAGCAAATGCTTTGGTGACATTTTATGCATATGATCTTGTAGAGAATTTTATTGCCAACACATTGATACCAAAATGAAATACGTAGCTTGAGAATTGATGTTAGGAGCGTGAAAAGTTTATACACTTTTTTGTCTTTACACTTGAGCGCCCAGAATGCCGCGCGCACAATCGCATTTTTTTTCCCTGAGTGCCGCGCGCGCGAAAGTGTTAAGAACAAGAGGTCATAGATTTAAACTAGCTAAACACAGATGCCGAAGAAATATAAGAAAATTCACTTTCACAAACAGAGTGGTAGACGGTTGGAACAAGTTAGGGAGAAAGTGGTGGAGGCCAAGACCGTCAGTAGTTTCAAAGCGTTATATGACAAAGAGTGCTGGGAAGACGGGACACCACGAGCGTAGCTCTCATCCTGTAACTACACTTAGGTAATTACACTTAGATAATTACACACATCTGCACAGCAGTCCAAAATAATTATCTATGACAATGTTGCCTGTCTCCAGACACCTTAATGTTATTGATGTTATCCATGTACTTTAAGGCAATTTTAAATTTATTGCAAAATATATGGTAATATATAGTATGAATTGAAAGGTGACAATCTTCTATAAATAACACTATAATGTATACTATATCTAGTACATGCAATACTCAAAGAGATATTAACAAAATATGACAGGGTTCAGTAATTCAGATATCCTGACACTGGTCTTTATACAGCTAGTCATATCACCCATTTACATTTAAAGGGATTTGCCAGTACAGTACAGTATAACCAAAATTTTATGAACTGTATTATAATTCCCTTCATTTCTACACAATTAGGCAACACTTCTGTAATGACAGACCTGGCCTATGTAATAATTACATTCTACCCACTTCACGACCCCGAGCCAATGCAGAGACAGGATCCAATGACCTTGCCTTAGGAACACAAGCAACCACAAGAACATAAGCTGCCCATGTTAATACATTTAATATCCTATCAATAAATATCCCCTATGTTATGCCATTCATCCAATTATTTCATCCACTTGTTCTTTACCACCTCCCCCAAAGAGAATATATGTCAGTGCTAAACATAGTAAACTTGTCTTTGAGAATGTAAGGAGTGACCTTGCAAAACATATCCTTAGGCATCGGACCAAAATAAAAAGTGTGGAAATGAATTTTGGAGAGTTAATTTTTCAACTTCCCTTGGAAGTGAAGAAAAACATAAGAAATACTGAGAAGATTCGTGTTAGAATCATTATTCTTACAATTCGGTCATATTCAACAACAATGTTTATGTAGGAAACCAACATACATACACCAATGTATATGTAGGAAACCAATGTACATACACCAATGTACAGTATATGTAGGAAACCAATGTACATACACCAATGTACAGTATATGTAGGAAACCAATGTACAGACACCAATATATATGAAGGAAGCCAATGTATATGTAGGAAACCAATGTATATACCCTGTATAGAAAACCAATGTACATACATCAATGTATATACACCAATGTATATATAGGAAACCAATGACACTTTTATATGATTTGGTATAAATAATTATTGTATGTCACCAAATTGCACCAAGACATTTTCTGGTTATTGGAGAGGAGGTTATCTTGAGGTTATCTTGAGATGATTTCGGGGCTTTAGTGTCCCCGCGACCTGGTCCTCGACCAGGCCTCCACCCCCAGGAAGCAGCCCGTCACAGCTGACTAACTCCCAGGTACCTATTTTACTGCTAGGTAACAGGGGCATAGGGTGAAAGAAACTCTGCCCATTGTTTCTCGCCGGCACCCGAGATCGAAACCGGGACGACAGGATCACAAGCCAGCGTGCTGTCCGCTCGGCTGACTCCCTCCCTTATGGAGAATAAATTTTGTTTATATTTTCTGGATAATCTGAGAAGCCAGAAAATGGGCATCTGGATTAAGAGGATTCCACTCTTGTATAACTACTGTACTGTATACTGTACAGCCAAATTTGAAAATACAATACAGAGGAACCACCATAATTTTGAGAAACAAATAGTACATAGTGTACAATGGACCAAATCCAGACACTAAACAGCTTTTCTAAAAATTGTACGCAACTCAGAAAAATATTACAGTACAGTAATTCCAAATGGACACTGATAAAATTTGGGTTGTCACGAATTAACTTTCCAGCAGATCATAATTGTTCTTGCTTTGTAAATTAATAATTATTTTAAATAATTTATTTTGATTTTAGGTATGTTTTTACTGTGCTTGTATGCCTATTGTACAAGAGTTTGTTTATGCAGCTTTTTTCTGTGGTATCCAAGACATATCAAGAATTTTGGTAATCCTCTGATAAGAGTGGTAATTGTACATCTGGTAAGGGTACTAGGAACTTCATTACTATGGATAAAATACCGAGGGATCCCAGCAGTGCAGGTGAGTTTGTTCTTGACTCAAGCCAAAATTCCAGGTTCGAATCCTAGGCGGACAGAAATGATTGGGAGGTGTTTCCTGTCATCTAATGCACTGGTTCACCCAACAGTAAATGGGTACCCAAGAGTTAGGCAGCTTGTTGTGTGGTTGCATCCTGGGGAGGGACAGTAATTCGACCACTGAGACACCTCAAAATAAGCCTAACATGTACTGTACTGGCTGCCTGTCCCTTGACACAATGAATTAAAATGCATTATTACTGGACGTACTACACTAAGGACTTGGGAGGTAATCAGCTGGCAGAGGAGTATGACATTGGTACTACTACTACTACCGTTTTTGGCACAAAATGCAACGTAGCAGAACTTTGCATTTTGTAGTAGTTAGTAGTAGTAATTTTTACAACTTGTTCCAAACCTAAAGTTTGCCAGCAAGAAAAAGCTGAAGAACCATAATAACAAAAACATTGAGGCCCAAGCATGATTTGGGTGACCCTCAAACTAGCCTGAGGTTGCTAATGGTGGCACACAAACATTGTTTGTAGCTAAAATAAATGGCACAAACCCTGGGCAGTGTTGACACAAAAGCAATTAAGTGTTAAAGGTGCAGTTACAGTTCAATGTAGCAAGGCTGCTTGACTGTGTAATACTGTGCTAAACTCTACAATACTGTAAATGTATTTTCCTGTCAGTAGGTTACCAATACACAAGACTGTGCTGCAAACAACGAGGTCAAAATATAATATTTTTGCATTTATACATTCAAATAAACCTAATTAACATGCCAAGAATAATCATGGCTTAAGAGTAATTTGTGGTGCAGTGGTTAACACTGTCAGCTCACAACTGTTTGTACCCAAATTCGATTCCCAAGTATGGAGTGACTTTTGGGCAAGTTTCCCTATACCTGATGACTCTATTCATCTTGCAGTAAATATATACCCGGAGTTGGCCAAGAGTTGTGAGATGCATCCTGTGGAAGGTTAGTTATTTGCCTAGCGGAACAATGTGCCTAAAAGGCCTTTTATACCTAACAATGGGAATAATATTATGTCTTAATACATAAAAACATGTATTTATCATTTTCTATAAGAAAAATGTGGAAAATTTTGTGATAAATTTCCCACCCTCAAGAAAAAGGCCATTATTCAGAAATCTGGATAATTGCAAAGTTGATCTGGAATGATATGCTCCAGATTCTGAAGGTGCCACTTTACAGTATGTTAATGTAGCAGTCAGTTATAATTAAAAATTATAATATATTAATGGCACTTAAAAAAAATAATAATCGCTCTTATCCTTATGAGAAAATGGTTTTAGGACGAGTAATTTTTATAACTTGTTCCAAACCTAAACTAACATATTAACTTAACATATTCTAGCCTAGCGTTTACCTTTGCAAACATAACTCATCCACAAAGAAAAGTGGCTAGATAAAATGGGCAAATATTTGTTTTGGGCTTTTTGTTCATATGTTTGGGCATAAGTCATGTGCACAATTTTTTTTATTAATTTAACAGTTACAGCCCAGTCCTGTACCAGGTAAATCCACTATGGGCTCGCCATAGCCTGTGCTACTTTGAACGTTTTGTTCAGAGTAGATGAATCTAAAACAACATTAATTTAATGCTGGACTAGTTGGTTTAGTCATTCCCAATATCGACCAGTTAACCAACACTCGACAACTAGTCTCTCACGTTCTACCATACACAAGCAGACTGTATCTTAGTTTCTATAGCACAATTTTTTCTAGGCTACAAGTGTAGCCTAGAGACTAATGTGACGAGTCACTGCATCTGACAGTTGCCAGAATTGTTCTCTACACGCACAACTTGTCTCACTACTACAAAACCCAATAAACGCTAATTTAATACACAAATGATAATAAGGAGGGTATTGGTGGAGTAGGTGTTGGAGCAGAGGGCGGTAGAGACCACTGGAGCAGGAGAAGAGCCCACTAGACCACTGACATGGTGACCACGGACCATCTGCACCATCACCCTGGATGCTCACCACCCATGTTGCCTCTCTCTTTCTTTCTCTCAACCCTCTACACTTCTCTACACACTCATTATATTCTAATTCCATCTAGTTACGTGTGTAGTCTCCAGTGGTTAAGAGCCTGTCATGGGGGCGTATATGGAGGTGTTAGCGAGGGACATCTTGCCAAACTCGTCTGCGTATGCGCCGCCCTGCTGTACACACACGCTGTCACCCACAATGTTTTTCCATATATTTTCCTTTCGTTTGTCCCCTCTCAGTTTTCCAGAAGCTACCGAGAATTCAGTAAATTCGGTGAAAAGCGCATTAAACTTTACGTGTGTATTTTACTGGGGAAAGTGGCGCACTAAGCCGGTGTAAAATGGTGTAATAAAGAGTAGGTGGGAGCGGAGAGTGTGTGTGCGTACATCCTGGCGCCGGACTCTCCCACGGTGGAGTAACGAGACCTTAGCGAGACAGATAACGAGAAATTTTGCAATTTGCCCTGTTATTTATCGTGTACGGAAACTTACGCACAGACCATGCTAACCTATTGCTTTATGTGTCGCCGAGGATCTAGCCCCCGGTCCCGTGGAAGTGCGATATGGAAGTGAGAAAAAGAAAAGCTCGTTTTTCCGTTCATGAAATCGACGTCCTTGTCGACGAGGTGTACAGGAATAGGGCGACGCTCTTCTCCAGACTCTGTAGCACCATCACTAACGAGAAAAAAATGGTTATTTGGCAATCCATCACTGAAAAAGTTAACGAAGTGTGCACAGTTCAACCAAGAACTGCGGATGAAGTTCGGAGAAAGTGGTATTACTACCTTAGCGACAGAAAGAAAGAAGTTTCACGTCGAAATAAACTAAAGAAAACGGACTGTCACTCCCCTGATGTTATCTACAACCAGACAGACCTGAAAATCCTAGAGTTGCTGGGGGAGATTGACGGTGTAGATAGAACAGTAGAAGGGGCAGTAGAAGGCCTCATTTGTGAGGTTGATGCCGATGCTCTCCCTATACGACCTTCGTCAGCGTCCAGTTATTTTAATGAACACGAGGAGCATCAGGAGGGCACTCGGACCTCTTCGGGAGAGGTTCCTGCATCCCGTCTGCCAGATCACGCACTCGCAACACAGGGTATGTTGACGGCTTAATCTTGTTATAGAACCTACCTAATTATCGGGTTAGATAGTTAGCTTTGCACGAAACGCTGTGTGTATTAGTGATTGAGTGATACAGATTAATCCCCCCCCCCGCAAAAGGTGGTATGGGCATGAATAGCCCAAAAAGCCTATTAGTGACTTAATAAGCATAGTATATACTACCTTTATCTAGAAATCCAACATTCTGCTTGCAACTCATTTTGTATGTATGTACCTTTACCTAAATAAAATATTCTTCTTCTTACTATTATTATTATTATTATTATTATTAGTAGTAGTAGTAGTAGTAGTAGTAGTAGTAGTACTAGTAGTAGTAGTATTATTATTATTACACAGTAATCACATTGACGTGACTGCATCATTGAGAAAATCCGTAGGAGCAGTGATGGGGGGTTCGAACCTATGCGGTGGGTGTTCCTCTTCTAGTGACTAGACCACGACATGAACAAGGATTGCAACCTGGAGTTCTACTGAACCCAGGTTGCAATCCTTATCCATGCCGTGGTCTAGTCGCTAGAAGCGTGTGCGTGGGAACATCCACCACATTGGTTCGAACCCTCATCACTGCTCCTACGGGTTTTCTAATTATTATTATTATTATTATTATTATTATTATTATTATTATTATTATTATTATTATTATATGGCCAGTTACTGCAAGGGGTGACCGTACGTACACTTAAGAGAACGTTCATAAGGCTAACAGGCTTCCTATAACTAGCAGTGTAAAGAAGTTTGGGGATGTTTCCTTTCACTTTATGCCTGTGTTCACCTAATATAGATACCAGGGAGTTAGGCAACTGTTGTGAGTTGCATTCTGCAAGGGAAGCTCAGTGACTGGACTATAGTAGACCTCAATAAACCTAATAGGCTTCCTGTCCTCGACAATAGGTGTACGTAATACAGGTGGGTGTAATAAAGATGCGTGTAATACAGGTGGGTGTAATAAAGATGCGTGTAATACAGGTGGGTGTAATAAAGATGCGTGTAATACATGTGTGTACAGATGTATCTTTTATGCACGGCACTTAATATAAAATTATCTACAAGATATTTTAGCTAATTATCCTAAGTTTGCAAACTGTAGGTGGTGGGTGCAGGTGGCTGCATGCCACCTTCCCCCCCCCCCCTCCCCCCCCCCCACTGGATGGGGGTGGTGTGGATAATTCATAATTTGCATGACAGGAAAATTAATATTGCACGTAACGAGCACAACCAATAGATTCTCACTGTGTTTATGTTGTGCTCGCTTTATTTGTGTTGGCTCCGAGAGTCAACGTCCCCGCGGCCCGGTCTCTGACCAGGCCTCATTCTCAGTCTGTAACCAGCACTAGTACACTGTGGATAGATTATAAAGATATCTTCAAGCACACGAGAATGAATAACTGCAGAACTTTAGGTATCCTCATGCTGGCAGATCTGAGTGGTCTGATAACTGGATATTCAATAACTAAATGTTGGAGAGTATGACGAAGTTTCTGTTCGTCATAGCGTTCCAACTGGCTCGATTTTATTATATTTTTTCCTTGTACGTCAAAGGAAAATTTAGGGGCGTGTATGAAATAGGCTCACGAGAGAGAGCGTTGAATGTCTGATGGTGGTTAAAAGTATGACTTGGTAATATGTTGTTGTTGATTTAGGGGCGACGTCGACCGTGGGATCGGATGCGCCCCGGCGTGTCCGTGTAGGGTTAATCGCGAAGCCCGGAAAGGGTGAAACGCCAAGTCAAATCGCGAAACGAGTGACGTCAATCACTGGAAACTAATATGCCTCGCAGCAAAGAAACGCAGACAGGCAGATGATTGGGGAGGCCCAGTAGTCCCTCAGGGTGACAAGCACCAGCCCCGCCCCACACAGGGAACACTGGGTAGCAAAACCAAAAACTCGGCCCCCAACTAAAACGCAAAAATCATCCAGTGCCCCCCCCCCCCCCAGCAGAGCAGAAGCCAGCCGCCCACCACGACTGAGGACACACCGTGGCACACCGCCCACCAAGACCCACCAACCCCCGGCACCTCTCGGCCAAACCGGCGCCGGACACCGTCACCCCGCCGGGAGAACCAGCCAGATCACGTAAAAAAAATCGACCAACAACCCCGTAACCCAAGGCGATATGCGTTGTACAAGGCGTTGTACAACCGGACCGTTGAATAAGGATGCCAAATGGCATTATCAAATCCAAATCGCAAAACAAAAAGTGACCCGGTGGCCCCCGAGTAGAGGAGATGTTCAGACAAGGCGTCAAGGTTGAGCTAGGATTCATGCCACCTCTTGTGGTGGCTTAGATCAATCGAGGCGGTCACCGCTGTTAGAGACTATAGTTCTGAGAGTAAGGTGAAGATGATTGTGCCGTCCAGCGTCCTGGCTCCAGCTGACCTCGTGTGATCAACATTAACCTGACTTGTGACATTTCCCACCATCAGCTTCCATGGAGTTACAGTAACTTGGTACACATACAAATAATAATTTGTTTTATTATTATACACAGGAAGCCTGTGTATATTTATTAGGTTTGTATCGAGGCTCGTCTCTTCCCGGTCGGAGCCGGTCGGCCGAGCGGACAGCACGCTGGTCTTGTGATCCTGTGGTCCTGGGTTCGATCCCAGGCGCCGGCGAGAAACAATGGGCAGAGTTTCTTTCACCCTATGCCCCTGTTACCTAGCAGTAAAAAAGGTACCTGGGTGTTATTCAGCTGTCATGGGCTGCTTCCTGGGGTGAAGGCCTGGTCGAGGACCGGGCCGCGGGGACACTAAAAGCTCCGAAATCATCTCATGATAACCTCCCCTTACCCCAGGTTAAATGACTGACCTACTCCAGACAACCCATCCTAACGCTAGGCTGGTTAAAGCAGCTGCCATCCTTCCCAGACGCATTCATCAATTTTAATATACTGTGTATTAAAAATTGGGTTGTTCTCAAATATAAAGATGATGTTCTTATACATAAAAAAGAAAAGAGGTAAAGAAGATGTTCTTATACATAAAAATTCTACGTATAGTTAGGTGTAGGTTAGGTTAGGTGTTTAGGTTATGTTGGCGATTATTTGTATTTGAAGAAACCCGTCCTCGACTCAAGTCGAGGACGGGTTTCGACATTCAGCGGTCGACCCCACAGACGCATTCATAAATTTTAACATGCTGTTCATTCAAAGCGGGAAATTTCTCAAGTATGAATTAATATTATAATATATTAGCATATTGTGTATATATAGGCATAGGATAGGTTAGGTCAAGTGTTTAGGTTCTGTTGGCGATTATTTGTATTTGTAGTACGTGGGTGAAGCATTTATAGCGTTGTGATTCGAACAAAATTCGTCAGTGAAGCACTTGTTCCGGATATGTTCGAACGTCAGGAGTTGTGAGTCGTGTGTAAACCGCTTTTCATTCATAAACAGGGGGTTTGGCGGGTGCATGGAATCACTTTTGGATCTTTGTTTGGAGGACGGGCTGGTGGGTGAAGCATTTGTGGTTCGAACAAAATTCGTCAGTGAAGCACTTGTTCCAGAAGTGTTCGAACGTCAACAGTTGTGAGTCGTGTGTAAACCGTTTTTCATTCATAAACAGTGGGTTTGGCGGGTGGATGGAATCACTTTTGGGTCTTTGTTTGGAGGACGGGCTGGGTTGAGTGCTTCGCTGACGACTTTTGTTCGAACCACAACGCTGTAAATGCTTCACCCACGTACTACAAATACATATAATCGCCAACATAACCTAACCAATGCCTAAATATGCACAGTATACATATATAGGCATAGGCATATAGGCATATATAGGCATATATAACAATATTTATTTATATTTCAGAAAATTCTTATTTTGAAAGAACAGCATTTAAAATTGATGAATGCGTCCTTGGGGTCGACCGCTGGATGGAATGGACTTGGTCTGAGGATAATAAGGTCCCAACAACGCTTGACGCATCAAGTGAAGGGTCGGCAAAATGCAGATAAAGGCTTTTTATGTTTATTAAAACAAAATAATTAATCAGTGATTACACGAATACATCTCACAGATCATTAATTTTAAATAACCGATTAGTTAAATAACCGATTAGTTAACAGCCTAGTTTATGTAAAGTTTTTTAGCAGACTGAGGGAGTCTATCATTAAGGGGAAATGTTATTTACTAATACAAATAAATCTCTTTACTACATTGTCTGAAAAGACTTCAGAATTACTTATATTGCTGATAATTATTGTCTTCCACGTGGTTACATGTTGTAATTTGATTGTATTATTCACAATATTTGATTTGACAGTTTGCCTGTTGTTTCAGAGGAGCGGGAGGGGGGCGCGCCACCCACCAGCTCGCCGCCCACAACACCCGCCATAAAGAAGGAGAGGTAATATAGCTCACTGATATACACTACCCTTCATAACAACCTAGCCCCGTCTCGCCAGCGTTCCCAACGTCAAGAAACTGTCGTATTAATGTGCCTTATCCTAACCTACCAGAGGACCCACGAACAGAAAATGGGACATTGTTAATTATGTTAAGCTGCTACCATTTTCTAGTACAACAGCTTTTGGCCTTATTTACGTTCAAATGCGACGTTGAATTAAGCGGACGGGTTGGAGAGGTGGTAGTTGCACACTGCTCGTGTGTCAGACTACACACTCGTGTCTTTCCAGTCCAGTTAAGTATATATAAGACAAGGAATGGAAGGTGTCTGCACAACAATATTATCAGATGTTGTCATGTATCAACTGTAAACACGTACAGTACTCGTATAACCAACAATCTTTGTCATAATCTTAAGCCAGTAAACAAGTTCAAGGTCAAGTATGTTTATTGAGACAAGAAAAAAATATATCTCAAAGGGATAGAGTAGCTTAGAGTATTTCTACCCCCCAGAGCCAGTAAACGTCCACGGGGAGACATCTCCCGTCACGCAGGGTGCAGTCGCACCTCCACAGATCTTCAGTATCAGCTAATGATACTGGTAATGGCTCAAAAGGGCCACCACTTACGGGCTATTCATGCCCGTGCCACCTTTTGGGTGGCTTAATCTTCATCACTCAGTAAACGTCAGAGTGCTCTCTACTGTAGCTTGCAATATATCATAGAAAATCCAAGATCTAGGGATCACAATTAAAGGCAGTTTAACAAGAAAGTTAATCAATTATATATTTCCTATTAGATCTTCACTCATATGGGTCTCATAATACACCCATTTTCACTTGATGTTCAATCTGTCAACAATAATACACAAATGTGAGTCACCACACAAGAAGTTGAGAGCACCTACGGCTGACAGCCCCTCAGAATAACACAACACCTAAGTTGAAATCACAATATACGTCACCTTTCAAGTTCACTCACCAAAGTCTCTGAGACTAAGTTGGTAGAGAAAGGGGGGGGTGAGTACGGTAGACTTGACCCTCCACCTGGCCTGGGACAGGCTTAGTCTGGCTGCCGGCCTCTCGACAAGCGATCTGTCTATCGCTGTCCTGCTCAATCGTACAAAATACATGGAAGCCACAGAAGCAAAT
This sequence comes from Procambarus virginalis, assembly GCA_020271785.1. NCBI lineage: Eukaryota > Metazoa > Arthropoda > Malacostraca > Decapoda > Cambaridae > Procambarus > Procambarus virginalis. Next base: position 2,091,311 of record WNGS01009202.1, read on the forward strand.
GAGTCACAAAGACGCCAGAAAGAACCTTTTCAGTGTTAGAGCTGTCAATAAGTGCAAGAGGTTAGACGCAGAAGTCGTTGAAGCTAATTACATTCAAAGTTTTCAATGTAAATGTGCAACCCGTTCTCCTAATAAGATAGTACTTTTGTAACTATGTGGACGATCGTACACATATCGAGATGATGGACAAATAGAAAGTAGATTTTGATACTATTCTCATTTTAGAGTAGCCCAGAAAAGCTAAAAAACAAATACTAAATATTCCTAGGCCTAGTATAGCACATATATGTACTATATTAGGCCTCAGATATCGTGTATTAGGCCTAGGATGATTAGGTTAGACGTCATTAACAACATAAATAGAAACACTTTTCCGGTTTGTCCAAATTCCATAATATAGAAGTCTACTTTCTACTGGTCCATCACATCCATATTTGTACGGTCGACCACATGGCGACCACTGTACTTCCATTTCAGGAGGACGGGTTGCAATATTATAGAAGCGTTTGAGACATGAGTCATTGTTTTAATGTAAGAGCGTTCAGAAGGTGGGGCTAGGAGCCTAGCTCGACCCTGCAAGCATATCTACACACACACACACACACAGTAATGAAACTAGGCAGTGGATACAGGAGGCCAGACACAGGATACAGAATAGGGATGAAGTACTTAATGAAACAGACAGAGAGAAAGATCTAGGAGTTGATATCACACCAAACCTGTCTCCTGAAGCCCACATAAAGAGAATAACATCTGCGGCATATGCGAGGCTGGCTAACATCAGAACGGCGTTCAGGAACCTGTGTAAGGAATCATTCAGAATCTTGTACACCACATATGTAAGACCAATCCTGGAGTACGCGGCCCCAGCATGGAGCCCGTACCTTGTCAAGCACAAGGCGAAGCTGGAAAAAGTCCAAAGGTATGCTACTAGACTAGTCCCAGAACTAAGAGGCATGAGTTATGAGGAAAGGCTGTGGGAAATGCAACTTACGACACTGGAAGACAGAAGAGTAAGGGGGGACATGATCACAACCTACAAAATCCTCAGGGGAATTGACCGGGTAAACAAGGATGAACTATTCAACACTGGAGGGGCGCGAACAAGGGGACACAGGTGGAAGCTGAGTACCCAAATGAGCCACAGAGACATTAGAAAGAACTTTTTCAGTGTCAGAGTAGTTAGTAAATGGAATGCACTAGGCAGTGATGTGGTGGAGGCTGACTCCATACACAGTTTCAAATGTAGATATGATAGAGCCCAGTAGGCTCAGGAAACTGTACACCAGTTGATTGACAGTTGAGAGGCGGGACCAAAGAGCCAAAGCTCAACCCCCGCAAGCACAATTAGGTGAGTACAATTAGGTGAGCACACACACACACACACACACACACACACACACACACACACACAAAGAAACTGAACAAAAGGGCGTGGATGAACTTCCGGAATAACAGAACACCAGAAAGCAGAGAGAGATACCAGAGAACCAGGAATGAGTATGTCAGGGTGAGAAGAGAAGCAGAGAAAAGTTATGAAAATGATATAGCAAACAAAGCCAAGACCGAACCAAAGCTACTCCACAGTCACATCAGAAGGAAAACAACAGTGAAAGAACAGGTAGTGAAACTTAGAACAGGCGAGGACAGGTATACAGAGAATGACAAAGAGGTGTGTGAAGAACTCAACAAGAGGCTCCAGGAGGTCTTCACAACAGAACAAGGTGAGGTCACTGTGCTAGGAGAAAGGGAAGTAAACCAGGCGGCCTTGGAAGGGTTCGAAATTACGAGAGAGGAGGTCAAGAGACACCTGCTGGATCTGGATGTTAGAAAGGCTGTTGGTCCAGACGGGATCTCGCCATGGGTACTGAAAGAGTGTGCAGAGGCACTTTGCTTGCCACTCTCCATAGTGTATAGTAGGTCACTGGAGACGGGAGACCTACCAGAAATATGGAAGACGGCGAATGTGGTCCCAATATACAAAAAGGGCGACAGGCAAGAGGCACTGAACTACAGGCCAGTGTCCTTGACTTGTATACCATGCAAGGTGATGGAGAAGATCGTGAGAAAAAACCTGGTAACACATCTGGGGAGAAGGGACTTCGTGACAAATCGCCAACATGGGTTCAGGGAGGTTAAATCTTGCCTGACTGGCTTAATAGAATTCTACGACCAGGTGACAAAGATTAAGCAAGAAAGAGAGGGCTGGGCGGACTGCATTTTCTTGGATTGTCGGAAAGCCATTGACACAGTACCGCATAAGAGGCTGGTACATAAGCTGGAGAGACAGGCAGGTGTAGCTGGTAAGGTACTCCAGTGGATAAGGGAGAACCTAAGCAATAGGAAGCAGAGTTACGGTGAGGGGTGAGACCTCCGATTGGCGTGAAGTCACCAGTGGAGTCCCACAGGGCTCTGTACTCGGTCCTATCTTGTTTCTGATATATGTAAATGATCTCCCGGAGGGTATAGATTCATTTCTCTCAATGTTTGCAGACGATGCCAAAATTATGAGAAGGATTAAGACAGAAGAGGACTGTTTGAGGCTTCAAGAAGACCTAGACAAACTGAAGAAATGGTCGAACAAATGGTTGTTAGAGTTTAACCCAACCAAATGTAATGTAACGAAGATAGGTGTAGGGAGCAGGAGGCCAGATACAAGGTATCATCTGGGAGAGGAAATTCTTCAGGAGTCAGAGAAAGAAAAAGACTTGGGAGTTGATATCACGCCAGACCTGTTTCCTGCAGCCCATATCAAGAGGATAACATCAGCGGCATATGCCAGGCTGGCCAACATACGAACGGCATTCAGAAACTTGTGTAAAGAATCATTCAGAACTTTGTATACCACATATGTCAGGCCAATCCTGGAGTATGGAGCCCCAGCATGGAGTCCATATCTAGTGAAGGATAAGACTAAACTGGAAAAGGTTCAAAGGTTTGCCACCAGACTAGTACCCGAGCTGATAGGTATGAGCTACGAGGAGAGACTACGGGAATTAAACCTCACTTCGCTGGAAGACAGAAGAGTTAGGGGGGGCATGATCACCACATTCAAGATTCTGAAGGGAATTGATAGGGTAGATAAAGACAGGCTATTTAACACAAGGGGACACAGGTGGAAACTGAGTGCCCAAATGAGCCACAGAGATATTAAAAAGAACTTTTTAGTGTCAGAGTGGTTGACAAATGGAATGCATTAGGAAGTGATGTGGGGGAGGCTGACTCCATACACAGTTTCAAGTGTAGATATGATAGAGCCCAATAGGCTCCAGAATTTGTACGCCAGGTGATTAACAGTTGAGAGGTGGGACCAAAGAGCTAAAGCTCATCCTCCGCAAGCACTATTAGGTGAGTACACACACACACACAGGGTCCTGCGGCCGAGTGGTTTGTTTTCGCGGTTCACAGTCCAGGAATCTGTGTTCGATTCCCAGGCGAGAAAGAAACAATTATAGCAGAACTTCTTTCACATTATGCCTCTGTTCCCCAAGCAGTAAACAGGTACCTGAAAGCTAGACAGTTGTTGTGGGCTGCAACCTGGGAAGGTGCGTGTGTTTGTGAATGGAAAATATATAGGTAGGTAATAGGTAATATATTACTAATATATTATATATATATATATATATATATATATATATATATATATATATATATATATATATATATATATATATATATATATATATATATATATATATATATATATGTGTGTGTGTGTGTGTGTCGTACCTAGTAGCCAGAACACACTTCTTAGCCTACTATGCAAAGCCCGATTTGCCTAATAGGCCGAGTGATTTTCTTTATTTTCAATAAACTTTTTCCAAATAGTTTATTTGAATTATTTTTATTATTTTATATTAAGACCATAATTTATTGACTTAGTTGTGTTAGTTTAGGTTAGGTTAAGATAGGTTAGGTTGGTTAGGTAGGGGGTTAGGTTAGGTTAGGTTAGGTTAGGTTAAGATAGGATAGGTTTAGGTAGGGTTGGTTAGGTTCGGTCATATATCTACATTAGTTTTATCTCAAATTTAAACAAATTAACTTATACATAATGAAATGGATAGATTTATCATTTTCATAAGAAAAAAATTAGACAAATGTATAAATTCAGAAAAACTTGGCTTATTAGGCAAATTGGGCCTTGCATAGTAGGCCAAATACGACGTTCTGGCTATTAGGCACAACATATATACATATAATATATATTGTTAATATATTACCTATATGATAGGTAATGTATGTCAGGAATGAGTACATTAGGCAGCACAAATATTGTGTAGGAACGTTGTCAGTGAAGGACTGTGAGACAGTAGGCATGAGGCCAGTGAAGCCCAACTTCTCCATGCAAGGTGAAGCAGGAGGCTTCAGGAACGGTGCCAACAGCAAGAGGAGGAGGAGGAGAGTGTTGGTGGTGCCTGGCCACACCGTCACTTGAGATAAGATTGTATGGCCAACACCCACCACCCAGATCCCTTTTATCTGCGGACACTATCCTGCACCTCACACAAAGGTTTAAGGTCCGTCTGCAGGTTGACCCATCACTGATGTGGTGAGTCTGACACCACACCGGGACACTACACCGGTGTCCCACCACCGGTGTAGTGGGACACCGGTGTTATGGGACACTGGGCTGGTTGAGTGCATTTCATCATAGTTATAATTTTTTACATATTTCGTTGATGAACAGATGAACAGTCCCACACCTGGATCAAATCGTCCCGATCCTTCACTCACGAGTAACCCCCAAAAAATATATTCACGAGCTCTGTGAAATAACATTAGTGAAAATATCCTTTCTTCCCTACAGCGTGTACTTCAACCACGACACGTTCAGCCCCACCATCACCATCGGGGAGGCGGCGGACACCAGAGCGAAGCAGACCAGCACGAAGCGAACGCGGCCGGCCGGCGAGGACAGCGACCTGGAGGACCGTGAGGACCAAGAGTTCCTGCAGCTGGAGAAGCGTCGGGTCTACCTGCAGGAGTGCCAACTGCGACTGCTGCATGATATCTACAAGCAGATGCAGACCGACTCAGAGAGGAACCATGCCTTCCAGCAGGCCTTCTTGGATATCGAGAGGCAGAGATTAGAGCTAGAGAAGGCTGCCATTCATAAGTAATGTTTTTGCAATGTAACACAGTTTCAAAATCCTAATCACTTGCAGCAATCGCCGACAGATCAAAGGCTTGGTAATTATAATCAGCATTGTTAAAACAAACACTTGACTCACGTTGTATAAAGAGTGAGCTAGTTTTTCTTGGTATCCAGGAGTTCAGGAGAAAGCTGACTGTTGTATTTGAAATGAATCTATTTTACTTCCAAAGATAATTGTTTATACGAGCCATGAGCGCCTCCTGCTTGCCCCGCCTCCGCTCTTGGGACAAACTCTTCATAGTGCCTTTCTGCGACTCACACATTTGTGTTTCATACGATACTTTCAACACATATATGTACATGCATGTTTTAAATATAGGGGTTTTCTCATTTTTTCATATATAGTACATAAAACACAGAACTATATCTTTTTGGATACAGTATTATATTTAAGACAGAATAAAGTAAATAATATTATGTTGGTGGTTTGTTGTGACTCAGTACCTTAATGAGATGTTCACCCATGTAGTGGGGAAAATTAGAAAGGAACTGCAGCCTAGAAGGAGAACTGAGAGCAGCAAATGAGGAGATAAAAAGCCTCAAAGATAATGCTGCGGGACTCGGTACCAGACAACAACCTTCCTGCTAGAAGCTGGGAATATATCAGTGGAAGGGACTTGTACAGTACATGTCACATTTGCAGAAATGCTGAGAAAGAGCCCAGAAGCCATGTCAACAATGAAGAAAGTAGCCATGAAATCAGCCACCTCACAGGGAGCACCAAGGTGCACTAGTCAGCTGCTGGAAAGGAAAAGAGGAGTACTTACCTATCACAGTCTATGAGGGAGTGAGGTTTAGCTCTTTATGCCCCGCCTACTAACCATGTGCCTGCTGCATTTCAACTTAAATACTCTTTCAAATTGTTTGTTGAATCTGGCATTAAAGCTGTGGATGGAGGTGGCTTCCACAACTTCCTCTTTTAGAGCATTCCACTTGTTAACTACCCCATACATGGTATGAGTACTTTCTTATGTTGTCTCAGTTCACTTCTACTTACAGCTTCCGCCTGTGTCCTCTTGTCCTGCTTTCTCTCTATCTGAAGAGAGTCTCTCTCTATCTCCTTGTCCATCTTATCTATTCTCCCTCAGTATCTTGTAAGTTGTGATCATAGTAGCTTAGCAACCCAAGAGATGAGTGCTACACTCCCACCTTTCTCCCCATAGAGACCCCTCACACCAAGCCCTCACACCTGCCCCTATTCTAATGTGCACCCTGCTACCCCCCCCCCCCCCAACAAAATACCCTCCATGTCCCTCCTCCCCTGGCCCCCACCATTACTCCAGAACCTTCCAAGGATCGTGCCTTAACCTTGGAAGGCACAATTTGTCACCCAGCGGAATTTCATACACCAGTGGGACGTCCATCAAGGGTGGAGAGGAAGTGAGAGTAGACACAAGAAACTGAGCTTTAAGGCAGTGTACTCAAACACATGGAATTACAAATAAAACAAGTGAACTTGGAGAAAGGTCACAAGAAGAAAAAAACAGATATAATAGCACTCACAGAGGCAAAATTGAAAGAAGTTATAAAAAATGGCGTGTTTCTGCAGGAATACTGTGTAGTAAGGAAAGAGAGGGAAGGAAAAGGTGGAGGAGTTGCTCTGCTGATAAGGAAAAACAAGAGTTTTGAAGAGATGGATATGCCATGCTGTGAAGGGTTCAGCGACTACATAACAAGCACTATGACAATTCGAGAACAATAAGTAATAATAGTAGTAGTAATAATATATAACTCCCCACCAAGTGACAGAAGATCCAGAGAGGAATATGAAACATGACTATCATAACATAGTAGAGAGAGAGCAGCTTCTGTCGTTGCTAGAATAGATCTAGACTGTTAATCATGGAGGACTTCAACCGTGGGAAGATAGACTGGGGAAACAGAAATCCATATGGAGGAGCAGACACTTGTAGATCTAAGCTACTGGAAGTGGCAATAAGAAACTTTCTAAGCCAGAGGACCAACCAGAATGCGGGGAAGATGAACCAGCTAGACTTGATGTGATACTCCCCTTGAACGAGTCAGACATAAGAGAAGTTAAGTTGGAAGCCCCAAGGGAATGAGTGGCCACAATGTACTGATATTTGAGTATCTGGTGGAAGTAGGAGTAATTACCCTCAAGAAAGAACCAGAAAGCAAAGGGCTGGCATACCGAAAGCGAAACTATAATGAAATGAGAGAATAATTCCAAACAGTAATACTATGGGAAACAGAACTCAGAGAAAAGTTTGTACAAATGATATATTACATCACCCAAAAGTCTCAGGAGGCAGGAGACAAGTTTATCCCAGCCCAAAAGGATACAAAATTAAAAGCAAGAGGAATCCATGGCATGCAAGGAAGCAAGGCAATTAAATACAAGGGTATGGAGGAACTACAGGAATAACAGAACACCAGAGAACAGAGGGAGATACCAGAGGGCCAGGAATTAGTACCTCAGTGTGAGAAGAGAAGCAGAGAAACCGTATGAGAATGATATAGCAAATAAAGCCAAGACCGAGCCAAAACTTCTCCACAGCCAGATCAGGAGGAAGACAACAGTGAAAGAACAGATGATGAAACTGAGAACAGGTGAGGACAGGTACACAGATAATGACAAGATGTGCGAAGAACTCAACAAGAGATTCCAGGAGGTCTCTACAATAGAACACGGGGGAAGTCCCTGAACTAAGAGGCAGATTTGGAAGATTTTGAAATTTTCAGAGATGAGGTTAGGAGGCATCTTTTGGATCTGGACATGAGAACGGTTGTTGGACCTGATGGAATTTCACCATGTGTACTAAAAAGAGTGTGCAGAAGCACTTTGCTTGCCACTCTCCACGGTGTATAATAAGTCACTGGAAACAGGAATCCTACCAGCAAGTTGGAAGACAGGCCACAGACAGTGTTTGAAATAAAGAACCCGGTTACTGGCTCCCTGAGGCCGTAACACCGTCCTCTACCGTCCAGCCCCAAGTGGTTGGGCAATATGCGTGAGTGTATGAGTAGTTATACAGAGCTCAAGGTACGTCATACTATTTGGTTTACAGTCATTGATACAACAGGGCAGTCAGTGTTGAAGATCGTGTCCTAGCATTTGTTTACATAGATACAGTTAATGCTTCTTACTGTCATTACCTGCAGTTACTCCCTTAAGTAACATATCTCAGCTTATTCTGGCAATTAAAAGGGTCTTTTATCGGTCCCGATTTCCTGCAATAGTGTGCTTTTTTACATACCTTTGGAATACCAGGAATAGTACAAAAAGTGGTCCAGTATCTGCAGCTTGATTACATATGTGGATACGGATATAAGCCGGCTCATCATGCATATCTGCATGATGCCCATGACCTTCCCAATTATGTTAAAGACTGTACCTCTCCCAACCAGTTTAAGATAAAAACTAAGTACTGCCTATTAACTCAATGTAACCTACCTCGACCCCAAAATGTCAAACCCATGTCTACTATTTTTTAACA
>WNGS01009202.1:2116733-2132598 GCA_020271785.1 Procambarus virginalis
TTTGTAAGATGCTTTTTATCATATAGTGGTATAAACATCCTGTCCCTCCTGTGCTGCCTTTTTCGGCCTTGCCTGTTTCTTCTGCGAACCCAGGTGCCCCCCCCAACCTGCTGGCGTTGGTGTTTTTATGCTGGTCTTCCCGTTATGGCGGCGGACGCGTCCCCCTGCCTACGTCCCCCCTTTTCTCCGTTCTTTCTCTCTCCCTCTCTATTTTTACCTCATGGCCTTTCTGCCTTCCCTTTTTGTCACCTCCGGCAAGATTGTGCCTTCTTCTTCCTTTTGCCCTTTTCCTCTTTGTTTTCATTTCTTTATTTAGTGTCCGTGTTATCACTTCTCACTTACCCGACGCATCGCTTTTTGCCATTGTCTTCAACCCGTTGCGTCTTCCGCGCTGTTGTTGTTCCTTCATTCCCATTAGGTTAAACTCTCTATTTTGTGCTTCTACGTTCGTGGCCCTGTCTTTTTTCGTGTCTTTATATGACATATTAATTTGTATTGCCCGTATTCAGTTAATACTATTGTACAGCATAATAAATATACTATAACTACATTGTGTGTTCCCCTCTTGCACACAACTTATATAATATCCGTAACGTCATGTTAAGTGGTCACTGTTGAAATGTTTTCCTACTACGGACAGCACTGTGAATTTATTGTGTTCAAATTGTATTCATAGTGTGTTCCCTTTGCATTATTAATATCATGGGTTAGTTATGGGTCATCCTTGAATTTTGATTTGATTATGTCTAGTCGTGATGATGCATAGCTGTATCGGTTGCTATTGCTGTTTTATTTGTAAATGCCTATTGATAGTTGTGTGTTTTTTGTCGTGTTATTACTTTATACATTTTTGCCCACAGTATTTTTATTTTCTTTTTCCACTCCACTATTCACCCACATTCATCTATATTGTTTATGTTACCCCCCTCTTATTATATTATTATAGTATTATTTATTTATTATTGTTTTTATTTTTTTATTTTTTTTGTGTGTGTGTGTGCATCTTGTGTTAAATTGTCTGTTTTTATCTACCCTGTTAATTCATCTGAGAATATTGTATGTAGTTATCACATTGTATATTTATTTTATGCTGTTGCGTATCCTACTGTTAGCCAGATTCGCACTGTTCTCAGCTCTCCCCTATTGCATTAGGCCCCTATTTGTGCTATGCGCCCTATGTTTTAGAATGCAATCTTCTACTTTGTTTCCCTTTGCATTTTTTTTTCTGAACTGATGAAACTCGCCCCATTTCCTGATGTATGAGGTGTCACCTTGTTTTTTATGGCAGTTAAATATAAGTACTTTCTATATGGTTTTGTACCCCTAACCCCAGCTCCGTAAACTAATCCGACCTCTCTTCTAAGGTTAGGTGAGTTAGGTAGCATTGGAATAAAGTTAGGTTCTGTTGCGGTTACGGTAGGTTAGTAGGCCCGACAAACAAGTGCAATTCATTGTGGTGTATGTGGATTAGGGGGTCACCTTCGGTGCTTGCTTTAGGTAGGTTCTGTAGCATGGTATGATCGTTTCTGAGTACGTCGGTAGATGAATTTAGTTATTGTATGTATGAGGATAGATTCAGAACCCGTATGATACGATTTGTGTTGTATGATTCCGATGATGAGTATATGTATGTCGACTTCATATTTATATTCATGTATATATTGGATCGACATACGAGTGATTGTTCTGAGTATGTATGATATACTGATCCTTTTTATGATTATGCGACCCCTGACTGTAGCGATTATATTAGTTCCGACCTGATTGATATATTTTTACTATGTCAGACTTTATGTGTAGAACCCGCTGTTGTTCCCCCACGAGATTTTTCTTTTTTTTGTGTTGAGCCCCCATGTTTCATTATACGAGATCCTTATGTTCGATCGCATTACGGGATAGTATTGCTGTTATATATATATATTTATTTTTTGCTATATAAGTTATGTATCATCTAGATTATGTGGTTTGTAGTTTTATTGAGTATATATGTTTACCCTATTGTAGAGTATTGGATTATGTTTATTTTTTATTATTATAAACTTATATATAAGATTTACCTATTTTTACTTTCTTATTTATGACTGTTTTTTTCTTATCTGTGATTTATCGTATTATTTATATATTCTTATATTCTGTTTATTATTTATATATATTATTATGTTATGATATTTGTGATGGATATATACTCATCAAGTTGTTTTTTTTATATATATTGTCCGTACCTTGAGTATGATTAATGATACGCACTTTTCTCCATGGCATTTTTATGGAAAGGCGTTCCGATTTGCTCTGTTAATAGCCTATAGTGGTCCCTATGGACACCATTAATGTTTCTTGACTACACACAACTCCTCTTGAATTATTTTATATACTTCTTACCAATCACTATACCTTTTCCTGCCTACTATATGACTTTAATCTATATTTCCATGAAGCAGATGCTTTTATGGGGTTTAGCGTTATTGTTAAGGTGTTGTTGTTTAGGTTCCCATTCAGACCTATCTAACCGTTATTTTACCTGCCACATGAAAATATTGACACTCATACCACTAATGACTAAGTGGTTTTAGCTTAGATGCATGTAGCTAACTAGACTAAAAATTTACGAGAAAATATAGTATTACAGTGTGACATATACACTTTGTGTGTTTTTAGATGGCAAAATCGGGCATCGACAGTGTAGCGCTGAGAGCCTCGATGTTCTGGTCGGTACTGTATGGTCGACAGACGTTCGTATCTGTGAGTCCTATTCTATATTATTTTATACTTTATGTTTAGCTATTGAGTCTGGCGATACTTTGTTCATACTTTTATATACTCCTATTTCTCTTCTTACTCCCTATGTAGACGTTACTTCCTTATATTCTCTTTACTTATATATCTATTACATATGTATATATGTACCTCTAGATCCTTTATATTAATCTTATCTTCACTTATTCTAATATACTTTATATATTATTAACCTATATAATATACTACTACACCCCCTATGTTACAGCATAATATCATACCAGATGATTATTTATCAACCACACACACACAGTCTACACATCTACCAATCTACCAAACCACCCACAAACCCACAACAAAATTAACTATACACATCATTCACATAATTAACTATGTTCACACACATCACACACTACACACTTTAATAGTGGTTAACCCTCCTCGATTATTATACTGTCCATCGGGTCTTTCCTATTATACGACGCCTTTTTGTCACACGTACACGTAGCCAGCCTTACTGCAGGCAAATTTGATCTCTTAGTGCCCGATGTCTCGTCCTTATTAAACGAGCAAAACATCTGGTGTTGTACTATATCCACTGCGGGGTCCTCTCGCTAAACCACTCTCGGACCCCACCCTCCCCGAGCCAGTGTGTTGTTGTTGTATGCCAACAACAAGCCTATCCCTCCTGTCACATTTATCTGATGCTTTTACTTTGGACTTCGCCGTTTAGGGGTTTTGCGTTACATCAATTGTACTCGCATCGCATGTCTCCTCACAATAAGAATTGCTGCTGTATACTTGTAATGTGGTTCAAGTACGAATGAAATACTACAATTACTTGGGTTATTTGAAGACTGCTGGCAATTTATACTTGTAAAAGAGCTATTGAGTCTGGGTTGTGTGGTTAATTTTTTTTTTTATGGTCTCACAACGGTGCAGTTTCTTCTTTTTATGGCATTAGTTATTCAGTACATAAATTTTACACCCCCTTTTCTCTCATTCGTAGTGGGAATATTGAGTATTCTTTCTTGGTAAGGGAGTGATGCTGTTCCCTCTTCCTAACTCGAGATCTAGGGCATTTAAGTGTTGGAGATATGTTGATTCAAGCTGTTGTAAACACCATTTCTTGGAAATTCTGCCCCTTGAGACATACTTTTAGTGTCAACGGTGTCTGATAAATGTTAATTTACTTTTATTATACTTTGTGATAACCACTTAGTGAAAGCTGTTTAGCACTTGTCGACTTGGTATGAGTTGCTTGAAGGTGACACTACTTTTTCTCTTGAATGCACCAGGACACCGTTGACTCAAGCCGTCATTTGATGCCAATTTATTTCCTAGAAAATCCTGTTTTATTATTATCTTTCCCCCGCTTCGTACTTAGGTGGATAGTAACAACAGTTGATCTATTGACCAGATTAGTTTGCTCTCAATACCACCCACTATAGCCTTATTTGGCTTTTTTTTCTTTGAATAGACCGCATACCAATTTGGGAACTTGTTTTATTTTGCTGGTCCAAGACATTATTTTGCTCTGTTGACACGCATAGTGTAACTCACGTAGTTTTTATTTGGTTGTGGTCTAACGCATCCTTCTGTGTGCATTTGAAATGACAATTTTGGTGAATTCTTCCCAATGAAGTGGAGATGTTCCGCTTGATCAGACGGTGGATTCCTCACCCCTGCCTTTCCTAACCCGTCTCACTCTTTCATCAACTCCCATCGGTCTTCCCCTCCAGCCCCATGCAATAACTCTTCATAGTGGTTTTATTATTAGTGACATGACTTTAAAGCACTAATCAAAACACATTAAATTACATGGCAGGATTATATTCTTACATTAAAATAAAATGTTAATTACCAAAGTATGGATTGGTATCTTTGAGCTGAGTGTGATACGGATTATATTATATATTCCTTTTTTTTAAGGCGGGAATATTGTGGCCTTATTTGACGTAGTTTTACAGGTAATAAAAAACGAGATCTGTGTTTTTTTTACTGCCCGGTTACCGCCCATTGATGTCCGGGCCAGAAACGGATTGTTTACAATAGTTACAAGAGTCTTAAATTTTCTTCCTGTTATAGCAAACCACCACTATTACCATTGCAGGTATATTTATAATATAATTATATTATTTATATATAAAGAATATGACCTTGTGACGTATTGAGATACAGATTAGAGAGACAGTATGTATTGAGAAGAAATCTTTATATTGGATTTTTATTTAAAAATGGACTTGTACTATATCATGACCATGTCTATGTGGTTAGAGATTCCTTTTGTCTTGTCCGACAACACACACGCAAGCACAATTGGATTCAGTGTAGAATGTGTTGTTACTGCATGCAACCCTGAAGTGGTGGTTTTGGTAGCTGGAGTGTTCGTATTTGTGTGCACTCATGGCGTCTTTATTTTATTATTGTCATTATCTCCTGGGGTTATTTTACTATGGAAGTGTGCTGTGTTGTATACTGGTATAGTATTGGCTTGCCATTATGTTAATGTAGCAAAATCATGAAAGATGGAATAAGATGCATGTGTTATAGAGTAAAGTATATAATGTACTAACAAATTTGTTAAGAATTTATCAAAGTTGATGAATATGATTTTCTAACGGGGGGTGCTTGGTTATTGTAACCGAAGGTGGAGGGGACGGATTTAGTAAAAAAAACAAAAAATTGGAATTAGTGGATGGAAGGAGGACCAGTTAGGGAGGGAGAAGTTAGAGATGACAGAGGAAGTGGGGAGGGAGAGGGGAGTTAAATATTTAGTATAATGTAAAGCTTGAGAAAGATTGGATGAAAAGAGGGATTATAAGATTGTATTAGGGATAAATGAAAGGATTAGTAGGAGAGAAGAGAAGAGGGTTGAGTTCCCACCATCCATTTAACATATATTTATAGACGAGAAATGGAACTTGTCTCTAAACCACAGTTATCACATTGATGATAACTTTCAATAACATTCAAACATTAATAGGAATATTGCCTCAAAGTTCTTAGGATAATATTCATAGACTTTTAAAACTTGGAATTGCCATTTATTTTTGCAGTCATTTTTTAATACTTTACACTTCCACTTAACATGATTAAATTCTATAAAGAGTAGTCACCGAACCAAAAGTCGAGAACTCATACGGCTGACTGCCCCTTGAGTTTCACAAAACATATCATGGAACACAGATTACATTACCTCACAGATACTCACCAGGTCAATATCCCAATCGATGAACTTCATGGGCTACGACAACTGTACGGTTTGAAGACTCAACGCACATGTGTCTCATAATCTCCTCTCCGGTCAGAGGACTCACACTGTCCTAGCTTTTTACATCTGTTTTCTTGCTCCATTTTCTACCTCTCACTCACTTTTCCGTCATTTATACCTCTGGATCCCCCTTTGTTACCATTGGATTATCAGATGAAGCCCGTAACTTCTCGAAAAGGGATCCACTCGCCAACCTTTGATAACTGTCTAAGGTTGAGGTTTGTAATCTTACTTCACCTGGCCGGGCAGTCTGTGGATTAGGCACCCTACAAATCTCCACTCAGACCACCTTCACACTGTTACATTATTGACAGTTTTCTATCTTCTGCTGGGAATGTTTGCTATGAAATGCTGTACAGTGTTGTAGTTGATATACAGTAAAAACTCAGTTTACGAATTTAATGAATTCCAAGAATATAACAACAACATACTGCAACATAACCTGAATATTCACACACCGAGTCAAATTTTCACATAAGAAAACTGTAAATTTATTAATGCATTCCACGTACCCAAAATATTAATTACAATATATTTTATACAGAATACTAGCTGCACTTTACCTTTATTGAGAATTCTTGTTTGCAGATGCAAGATGGGAGGTGTAGTGTTTGGAAGGTGAGTCCCCATCTATTTTAACATCAGACATTGATAAAATTTCTGGGGTACACTCTCCTACGTTTTGTAGGCATACTACTAGGATCTGGTGTGTGGTTTGCTGGTTGTTTGTCTCTCTAAGAATCTCTCTAAAAGACTCTTGGTTTTGCCTATGTTTTTTAACACTTGTTTAGTGAGACATGTCATTGTCATTAAAAATGTTAACACAACGGCCTGCTACAGCTTTATCTGGGCGAGTCTTTTTCAGCAAAACATTGCGTTCTTCCCATACTTAACACATTTTCATAGTCAGATCAACCATGCGCATACCATCTTCATGTTTCTGAGTGATCTTTTTTCTTCTTCTATATCATCCTCACAACTATTTTCTTAGGTTGAACTTTACCACTGACTTTCTTGGGATCCAAGATGTGATATATAATAAGAACTTTTATGCTAAGCAACAACAAAAAGTTCAAAAACAATGAAATTGTTCACAGAAAATTCAAGCGCAGTTATCATTACGTGGGATACAAGCGTAAATGATTCTTAATGACTCGGACACAGTATCAGGTATGAACAAGCGTTTATACTCTGAGCCAATGATACACACCGGGCATATTTTCTAACAACAGTTTTGTCGTACACCTGAAAATTCATATTCAGGTACAATCGAACACCGAGTTCCACTGTACACTTATCTGATTGGAGGGATTATCTATTGAAGTACAAGTTGGCACATAGAATGCACAAAATTTTAATGTATGTTAATTAAAGTTTTCAGTGCAAGACAACTGAACCTGTATGCAAAAGTTCTTGCTTTCTTCCTTCCTATTTCCCAAGACTTTCACCTAAAGTTTGTCATCATTAGCAACCTTCCAATTTTCTAAGATATGCCTGTGCTTGCCAGCTACACTTATCATCATCCTGTCACATATACCAATACCTTCTTATGCTTGCTCTCTCTTCTCTTGCAACCAGCTGAAACTCTTTTACTGTCTAGACTATTGTCCTTGACTGTGGCTCCATCACTGGTGCAGAGTAGGCATTGCCTTCATAAATTGTATTATTAAGAGACTGCACTTATTTCATTAACAAATTTACTATTCCTATTGAGCAGTTGTATAGTGTTGCATTTATACAAATATTCATGTACAGTATCAAATTGTGAATGGGCTTTGCATTTCAAATATTTGTGATTTTTATTTACATTTACAAATGTTACCATTAAGTGTCTTCAATTGTTAATTAACTGTTCATTAACAAATGTTAATGTACTTGCAGGTTTATAGTATACACCATAAGTAATGTTGTAAGGTGACTGCACGACACTCACTCCAACACACCACTGTGTACCCTTAAGTAATGTTGTAAAGTGGCCTACATACTACTGCCACATTAACATTGTATCTGAGTATGTTGATGTACGTATATGCAGGATAGTAGTACTCTTTAGTGGTAAAACGCATACCTTCATTTTTATTCATCAAAATAATAATGTTAAGCTCACCATGAAATATATATACTGTATATGGTATGGTAATATATTCATGAAAGAAAATACACAATATTTTTCATGACAGATCCATGAAATGGTTTGTCCCTATAAAAATAATATTTATATGTAAATTGCTGTATTTCCTTAACACATTTTTTTGTTCTCCATGGTTGTGTTTATTGGTCTTATTAGTAAGTAAACTTTTATGTCTGCCTGTGTATACTGCATGACCTTTCATGTGCTTAGACCTGGCATGGGCTGAACAGTGCCTTGCTTGTGCTGAGCAAGACCTGCTTCTGCTGAACAATGCCTTGCTTGTGCTGAGCAAGACCTGGCTTCTGCTGAACAATGCCTTTTGTGCTGAACAAGACCTGGCTTCTGCTGAACAATGCCTTGCTTGTGCTGAGCAAGACCTGGCTTCTGCTGAACAATGCCTTGCTTGTGCTGAGCAAGACCTGGCTTCTGCTGAACAATGCCTTGCTTGTGCTGAACAAGACCTGGCTTCTGCTGAACAATGCCTTGCTTGTGCTGAGCAAGACCTGGCTTCTGCTGAACAATGCCTTGCTTGTGCTGAAAGAGACCTGGCTTCTGCTGAACAACGCCTTGCTCTGCTGAACAAGACCTGGATGGTGCTGAACACGACATTACACGTACTGAACATGACCTTACACATGCTGAACATGACCTTACATGTGCTGAACAAGACCTTACACATGCTGTACATAACCTTACACATGCTGGACATGACCTTACATGTGCTGGACATGACCTTACCATGCTGAACATAACCTTACACATGTTGAACATGACCTTACATGTGCTGAACATGACCTTGCATGTGTTGAACATAACTTTACACATGCTGAACATGACCTTACATGTACTGAACATGACTTTACACATGCTGAACATGACCTTACATGTGCTGAACATGACCTTACACATGCTGAACATGACCTTTCCATGTGCTGAACATGAACAAGACAGTACACAGACATACTAAACATGACCTTACACATGCTGAACAAGACATTACACGTACTGAACAAGACATTACACGTAGTGAACAAGACATTACACGTACTGAACAAGACATTACACGTACTGAACAAGACATTACATGTGCTGAACAAGACATTACATGTGCTGAACAAGACATTACACATGCTGAACAAGACATTACATGTGCTGAACAAGACATTACATGTGCTGAACAAGACATTACACGTGTTGAACAAGACATTACACATGCTGAACAAGACATTACACGTACTGAATAAGACATTACACGTGCTGAACAAGACATTACACGTACTGAACAAGACATTACACATGCTGAACAAGACATTACACATACTGAACAAGACTACACATGCTGAAAAATACATTACACCTACTGAACAAGACATAACACGTGTTGAACAAGACATTACACGTACTGAACAAGACATTACACGTGTTGAACAAGACATTACATGTGTTGAACAAGACATTACACATGCTGAACAAGACATTACACATGCTGAACAAGATATTACACGTGCTGAACAAGACATCACACATGCTGAACAGATATTACACGTGCTGAACAAGACATCACACATGCTGAGACAAGACATCAACACACATGCTGAACAAGACATTACACATGCTGAACAAGATATTACTTGTGGCAAATAGCATACTATGGACTGCTCAGAATTTGCCAGCTGGCGATATTCTCATACTGAAATACTGTATATTTGATTTCATATTGTGTACTTTTGTTAAGAGTTTACTGTTTGTTTTGTAGTATTCTGGTTCCTTTGCCCCTTGTATTACAATTTGTGATTTTAATAACCATTATAATAGGATAATATCAATGCTTGATGACCATTGTCACTTAAAATATTTGTCAAGATATAAAAAAAAATATATTGTGATTAGTTTGCTATGTTCCACCTTAATGGGCTCTGGAACCTAACGTCCAGGATAGACAAGAAAATACAGTACTGGAGTATGAGAAATGAGAGGTAATAATAATAGATGCGCTAAACAAAATGATAATTTAAATAATGAACTACACTTAGGGTGTGCTAAATGTGATTTGTTCTTTTATTTCTGCTGACCAATATTTATTATTCCCATGCTACTGCCTACCACTATTATTTACTGAGATTAACTCTTGGATATTTTATCTGAAGTCATTGGAGGTGAATAAGACCTTTCTTTAGATAATTTTTTGTATATTTAACAAAAAAATTATGATGCTGTAGACTTAGACATTCTTGGAAATTGGGTACAATGCCAATTTGGCTACAATAGTGACTTGCAATTTGTTTATTGCCACATCCTCTAGTACTTTTTTTAACTGAAAGCAATTTGGGTGAATTCCATGGCTTGAGAACAGCGTAGGGAATGTTGCATATGCTCTGCGTAGAGTGGAAATAACTTAAATGTTTGTGTTGCATCCAAAAGTTGAAGACAGTACAACTTGCATGGTAGGTTGTAGTGGACACCATGATTAGTACTGTTGATGTGGTTAAACTCATCATAGCGCCTTTTACTTGTTGGTTCATAATTATATACTTAAGAAGTCAGAACTGTAGTATTTTAGGTAAAGTCCAGAAACATGGTGAGGTTTAGAATGTGTCATTTTTGTATTGAAGTGGCTTTGGGAATCATATTTTTTTGTAATGGTTTATTAACAAATATTTATAAAGTTTAGTTTAGACATTAGTATCACATGAAAATACAGCTTGGGAGAAATTACAATACTACATAGTGTTATTTGAACTGTCTCTTGTGGGCATCGTGTCTGCCATACATGCGTGTATCAGAGAACAGTCATTCAGTACTTGAATATTTTGTAATTGTTAGCTGTTGCAACTCTAAAAGACAAGTAGACATTGTGCAACTGTTGTAAACAATTTACTACATCTTAAAACTGTCATGATCTTTGTCAAATTTAATTATTGTTAATGTACTGTATTATGATTATTACATGCTTAAGAAACAAAGTAGGAACATTTCTGGCTAGATTGTATCACCTACACATGATTAACTTGTGGATTCTTATGGAGTTTCAAAGTCAAGAATGCTATGGGAGCGACATACACATAACGGTAGTAATTGTTCAAATATCAAGTCCCTGGAAGTTATGTTTGCAGAGGAGAGTGTTCTTGTCCTAACTGGGAACACAATCTAATTGTGTGGTTATGTCACGATGGATAGCTGTATTCTATAAGGTGTTATCACACTGTACATGGCTTTATTAGTTAGCTGAGCATAAAGTAAATTTTATTTAAACATTTTTTTCTCTTATGTATTTAACAGGTACAGTAATCTTCTATGTTTTGGAGAAATTGTTTAACTTCTAATTATTTGTATGTAGTGAGATAGAGCCAGCCCCTGCTACGAATGAGGGCTGTGTTTCAGGAATGCCTTGACTTCGTATTTTTTATTATTAATGCTTATTACTGAATGATAACACCTACCTGAATAGTATTATTAAACAATAAGAGGAACAATAAAGTACTTAACTGAATATTGTTACTAAATACCCATGTCAATGTTCCCCTTTAAATATAGTAGATAAAGTAGATTTGCATTCCATAACAAATGAACTATATTTTTAATTACTTCATAGAGGCATTTCTGGGTGCAGAAGGCTTGGAAATAGTCATTATGCAAAATGTAATACATAACATATGAATCCCACAATAAACAAACCACGCATGATGCAGCCCTTTTTTTAAGTAAATTTTGCACTCAAAACATTTTAAATTGAGGGGCTTCCTGTAGCAATCTACCCTATAATAGCCTTTTGGTAATATATTAAATTATTTGCACGAATTCCAGTGCGTGTAATAACATTGCCGAGAAGATGGGTGACTAAAATTATACTATTTTAAGGTGAACAATATGGTAGCTGCAATTAGACCAGAGATGCCTTTAAATGATCTTAAATGGTGAGAATGCCACACCTAATGAGCATATACTACAAGAAAAATAGCTGAACAATGAAGCTTAGTGATGCAGCACCGCTGTAGGTCTGGTTGCAGGAAGCAAGTTCTAATCAAATATTATAAAAGTTTTATCATAAAGTCATTCATGTTATACTGTCCAAGTGATTTGCTCTGTGTCTGCCAGCTGACACCAACTCACTTAAAAAATTAAAATGAGTCGTTATGCAGTACATAATATTTGTAAGGACAATGTGTTAAAAGGGAGTCATCTATGGCAGATGTGGAGCTATATAGCCATATAGTGATCATTTATGTAGGTTACCATGCTGCTGCACTTTCTTAACTAACTAGTTTATATGTAGTTACTTATCTGAGGACTTCAAGGATGTTGAGAAGTACCTCTGTCGTGTTACAACGTGTCATGTCCAAATACCAAAATGAACTTGGTAGTACAGTATTTAGCTTTATATTTTGTACAAGGTATTGACCTTCAAACAGATCCGTCTTATAAAATATGTTTCTGCCTTCCATTGCAGCTTTCTTAAATTGCTGGAACATAACAGCAGCTTAAGGCTAATGATGTGATAAATACATCCAATTTTCATGTATATATGTATCACTAATAACTGTTCTTTTAAAAGTTTCTTTTACTGAAGAAAAGTTTTTTATACACTTTAAATTTTCAAATTTTTGTTGTTCTTAAATTGTTAACTATTGTATTATTTTGTGGTAAATCTCCTGTAGCCATAAGTGCTTTATGGTATTACTGATTTCCATCCAGAGTCCTAAGCTGTGCCTGGATTTATGTAATGAAATAGTAAGGATTTGCAGACTAGTGCATCATGACGAGTCAGTGAGATGCTGAGCACTGGCCCACACACCAAAACGCAAGAACTCCAAGGTAGTGAAATGCACTTTAGTACTACCATAGTAATGCCTGCAAATACCTCACAAGGATGTGACATCTCATGTCACAATGCCTCTGTTAACAGTGTAGAAGTACAATGTTGGTATCCTCATTTGTACTTTTACATAATTTTGTACATACAAAAGTTTAGCAAAATAAAAGTCGTAGTCCTGTATGATGTAACCACATAAGTCTTGCTCTCAGAGTGTTGGTATAATTACTCAGAGAAGTTTGATAATATTAAGCTAATTTTAATTTGTCTTGATTACTAGTGTGTTAAATATTTTGTGGTAAATTCAATAGGCAGTTAACTTAGACATTATCATTAAATTTTCTATGCTGTACTACATTTCCCGGTACATATTGCTAGTTGCACTTGTCATCTATCATATTGCATTATATGAATGATATATTCCTGTGATATAACCAATATCATGGAATGTCACAGACTGCCAATCATATTAAACAAAAATGGTATATAACTAAAAGTGAGTTGTGGTATACTATACTATAAGCATTTTGAATCTATTTAAATAGCATTTGTAATACATTACTCTGAGCTAAATATTGCTTAATAAGAGTATTTTATTTGACAATTGCAACAACACACCAACACATAATTGTGTCCAGTCAGTGTACAAGATGTTCTATATCCTTTAGCCTCTGTATGTAATGCCTTAATACAGACATGCATGTGATATTAGAGTAATGTCAATAATGTTGGACCATTATGGGATGACATGTTGTGTATAATAGTCACCCAGCAGGTGTGATTGACATTAGTCTGAGAATGATGATTTATTATAAAGGCATGATGGCTGTAATACAGTACTGTACTTAATGTTTATTTTAACAATTGCAATTTATTGGTTACATATGTACTTCAAATATTATTGTACAGTACCTTACTATATATTGCCAATTACATAATGGCCTCCCAAAGTTAACAATTATCAACTTGTGGTAATATTAAACTTTCCTGTCATTCTTTTAATGAAAATTTGCATTTATATGTTTTCTGAGTGTATGCCAAATGTTTTATACTTATTGATACTTATTTTCATTCTCCATAGTGTAATGGTAGACACTCCCCTGGCGTTCCGCAAACGCTTTGTCATGGGTTCATATCCTGGCCGGGGAGGATTTACTGGGCGCAAATCCTTAACTGTAGCCTCTGTTTAACTCAATAGTAAAATGGGTACCTGGTCGTAAAAACAATTCTTCATGGAGGTCGTATTCCAGGGACCTGCCCGAAACGCTACGCGTACTAGTGGCTGTACAGGTATGTAACAACTCCTGTATGTAAAACTCCTGATCATAAACCTACAGAAAAAAATTAGTTTTTTTTTTTAACTGATCTAGATATTTCTAAATAATTTACTGTATTGTACCAATACTGTGTGTGATTTCTTCTCATTAAACATAATACTGTATATTTGTACCATAATTAACCTGGTAATGGTAATAGAAATGTGGTAATTACCAAGCGAATAGGTTCGAATCCTCTTCATGGAACCTACTGATTGTTTTCACTGATACATCACATTAATGTGATTTCATTATACATATTTGTACAACTTTAGTTCCCTCTTACCCCCTTCGTAATGGCTTGGTGCTTTCTCCTGATAGTTCCCTTCCCTTCCCCCTTACTCCCATGAATACTGTACTTATTTTTTACTTACCACAAAAAAATGTAAACGTCGAATAAACTAACCAGTATACATACAGGATAAACTAGAGAAAATTTTATTCTGTAATGTTATCTTGAGGTTATCTTGAGATGATTTTGGGGCTTTTTAGTGTCCCCGCGGCCCGGTCCTCGACCAGGCCTCCACCCCCAGGAAGCAACCTGTGACAGCTGACTAACACCCAGGTACCTATTTTACTGCTAGGTAACAGGGGCATAGGGTGAAAGAAACTCTGCCCATTGTTCTTGCCGCGCCTGGGATCGAACCCAGGACCACAGGATCACAAATCCAGTGTGCTGTCCGCTTGGCCGACCGGCTCCCTCGTTTTGTTAATGAAACGTTTGTTAATGATAATAATAATTAAAATGTTACATACATTTTTTTTTTTTTTTTGCAGGGATATTCCTGCGTGGGCCCTAAGCCTCCGGCTGGCCCACTAAGTGTTGCTTGTTTCTGTTTTACTTGGGCAGAGTACGAGTACAGTATTTATGACTCATATGGTCGCTTCAGTAAGATTTTGCCATATGTTTTAACACAACTTCTTCTGCTCTGTTGAATCTAAGTTGAAATCTTAATGGGTTTGTAACTCTGCACAGTGTTAGATAATGTTCCAGTGGTCTGTCGGGCATTTCTCCACAGTGCTGACATTTCCTTTCATCTTCCAGAACCTGTAAGCTTATTCCCATGCACATGGGTATCCAAGCCTGATGCGATGTAAGTGAACTTCTATTGTTCTACTGCTCCTTTCATCAAACTAAGTGGTTCGTAGTTGGTTGAATTCTTGTACCAACCACAGATCCTGATGTTGCAACTGCTGTGTTGTGGTCACTATACATCTTTTGCATTGCTGTTTCTAATTACTTTCTTAATCTGTGATAGACTATGGTATGTAAATGTCTACACTTAGTTGAAAGTTTTTGCAGCTTCTTCTGCAATGTCATTTCCTATTATTCCCACATGACTTGTCACCTAGTTGATAAGCACCCGTCGGCCTTGTCGTTTGAGTGTTTGCATTAATATGACATTTGTGATCAGATGGATGTTATCACATATGTGTTTTGTTGCAAGGTTTCAATGGCAGTTCTCGAATCTGTATGCATGATAACATGTTGTCGGTGTTCAGCAAGAGCATGTTCCAAAGGCTTTTGAATGCTAGCATCTCTGTTTGTAAAGTAAAACACCCATTTGAGAGTCTCCAACTACTGACAGAGTTTCCTGCTT
>WNGS01009202.1:2133598-2179536 GCA_020271785.1 Procambarus virginalis
ACACACACACACACACACACACACACCACACACACACACACACACGAACCTCTTGTAGCTTTATGATAAGATAACGAAAATAAAGCAAGACAGAGAGGAGGGGCAGAATGCATTTTTGGACTGCCTAAAATTTTAATACAAATATTTAGATGCAAAAATATTTAGCCACACGGAAGCTAAACTTGAGAGTCAGGCGGGAGTAGACGGTGACGCACTATCATGGGTAAGGCATTACCCAACAGACAGGTGTCAGAGTGAGAGTGAGGGGCGAGGATGGGGTGGGCGTAGAGTAACAAGCTCAAGGATCGGTGCTGGACCCATTCTATCCTCATTTATGTAAATGACTTGACTGCAGACGTTGAGTCTTATATTCAATGTTGGCAGATGATCACAACTAATGAGAGGATTGTGGTACTACACCCACAACGCCTCCTACTACCAAACGGACGAATCACTTCCCAAACAACACACCTGGACCTGGTAGAGTGGGGGTGGGAGAACTACCAAAGCCCACCAGAAGTGACACGCATGTGGGAAATCATTCATATTTGCAAACATACAAGGCTTGAAACCAAAATCAAGAAATAAAGTTAAGTTCATAAATGCCTCCTAATAGAATCGAACTCAATATTTGGTGCATTTACAGAAACCCACACAAAAGACCACATGGATAGTGAAATCTGGATTCCGAATTATAATCTATATAGATGACAGAGTAATTAGGTCAAGTGGAGGAGTAGGTCTGTATATTAAGAGGAGCTGGCATGCACAGAGCTCCTGAACTCGTCCAATGAGGTGGTAGAGGTACTTGGAATCAGGTAGAAAATATGAATCTACTTATTATTTTAATATACAAACCTCCAGATGCAACAGTTGAGGAATTCACTGAACAGATCCACAAAATAGAGAATATCCTTGATAACCTAGCAAACCCAGTACCAGATATCATCTTCCTTGGAGACTTCAATCTACCCAGTTTAAAATGGAGAATAGTAAACAATAACATTATAGCAGGAAGTCAACCTGGAAATAACCAACCACAGGTCAGAGACTACTGAGATTCTGTGACAAATTCTCGCTCAGTCAGCAGATTACAGAACCAACTAGGAACGAAAACACGCTGGACCTGATATTCACGAACAATGAGGAGCTAATCAGAGACATTACTGTCTCAGACACTACGTACTCGGACCACAAGCTCATTGAAGTGCAAACTAACATTAATAACGGTAGTAGGCCCAAGAGAATCAACAAGCGAGAAGGGCTATTCAATAAATTCAATTTTAATAATAAGAGGATAGACTGGAGAAAATAAACAGGGAACTTACAAACATTCAATGGGAAAATGTTCTAAGAAATAAAAATCCTACACAAGGAATAGAAAAACTGACTTCTGAAGCATATGAAGTCTGTCTGAAACATGTTCCTTTGAGGAAAGCCAGAAAGAGGTCCAATGTAGAAAGAGAACGCAGACGACATTACAAAAGGAGGAAGAAATTAACGGAAATGCTTAAGCAGACACGACTTTCCATACAGAGAAGAAATAATTTAAACAGGGAGATTGAAGAAATCGAACAGAGACTGAAGCATTCCTATCAGACTGTGAAAGGCAACTAGAACAGAAAGCAATTCAAGAAATAAAGAAAAACCCAAAATATTTCTTCACATATGCTAAATCAAAAGCGAAAACCACTGCCAGTATTGGACCTATTCGTATTAGCGAAGGTTCATACACTGAGGATGACAAAGAAATTAGTGAAATCCTAAAAAAGCAGTATGAGGACATGTTTAGCACTCCGATACTCAGCATGAAAGTGGAAGATTCGGACAATTTCTTTATGAATGATACTCAAACACCTGTAAATATAACTGATATCAGCACGAGCGTGGCAGATTTTGAAAGAGAAATTGACAATATGCCCATGCACTCAGCCCCGGGTCCAGACTCATGAAATTCAATATTTATAAAGAAATGCAAAGTGCCAGTAGCACAGGCACTCAGTATAGTGTGGAGGAAGAGCTTGGACACGGGGAGATACCAGATGCACTTAAAGCAGCAGACATTGCCCCTCTACACAAGGGTGGTAGCAAAGCATTGGCAAAGAATTATAGACCAGTTGCACTAACGTCCCACATAATAAAAGTATTTGAGAGAGTGATCAGGAGTCAGGTCACTAGATTCATGGAAACCAATGACCTCCACAATCCAGGCCAACATGGATTTAGAGCAGGAAGATCATGCCTCTCACAGCTACTTGACCACTATGACAAAATCACGGAGGCATTAGAGGAAAAACATAATGCAGATGTCATATACACAGATTTTGCAAAGGCATTCGACAAATGTGACCATGGAGTGATTGCACACAAAATGAGGTCAATGGGTATAACTGGTAAAGTAGGACGCTGGATACTCAATTTCCTGTCGAACAGAACACAAAGAGTAACAGTCAATCAAGTAAAATCGAGTCCGAGCGCAGTTAAAAGCTCTGTACCTCAAGGTACAGTCCTTGCACCACTGCTGTTCCTTATTCTCATATCAGACATAGACAAAAACACAAGTCACAGCTTCGTGTCATCCTTTGCAGATGATACAAAAATCAGCATGAAAATTACCTCTGCTGAAGACATTGATAAACTACAAACAGATATTAACAAAGTTTTCGATTGGGCAGCAGAAAATAACATGATGTTTAACGGTGATAAATTCCAGGTACTCAGATACGGCAAAAATGAGGATCTTAAACATAATACAGGGTACAAAACACAATCGAATCTGCCCATAGTAGGAAAACAGCATGTCAAGGATTTGGGAATAATGATGTCCGACGACCTAACGTTTAGGGAGCATAACCAAGCAAGTATTGCGTCAGCCAGAAAAATGATAGGATGGATTACGAGAACCTTCAAGTCCAGAGATCCCATCACAATGGTTGTACTCTTCAAATCACTTGTGTTGTCCCGTCTTGAGTACTGCTCAGTACTCACTTCCCCCTTCAGAGCAGGAGAGATTGCTGAAATTGAGGGAATACAGAGAACATATACGGCACGCATAGACGAGATAAAGCACCTAAATTATTGGGATCGTCTCAAAGCTCTCCAAATGTACTCACTAGAAAGGAGACGAGAGAGATATAAAAAATTATACACATGGAAAATACTGGAGGGACAGGTCCCAAATCTGCACAGTAAAATAACAACGTACTGGAGTGAACGACATGGAAGAAAATGCAGAATAGAACCAGTGAAGAGCAGCGGTGCCATGGGCACAATCAGAGAACACTGCATGAACATCAGAGGTCCACGGTTGTTCAACGTCCTACCAGCAAGCATCAGAAATATTACAGGAACAACCGTGGACATCTTCAAGAGGAAACTAGATTGTTTCCTTCAAGGAGTGCTGGACCAACCGGGCTGTGATGGGTATGTGGGCCTGCGGACCGCTCCAAGCAACAGCCTGGTGGACCAAACTCTCACAAGTCAAGTCTGGCCTCGGGCCGGGCTTGGGGAGTAGAAGAACTCCCAGAACCCCATCAACCAGGTATCAACCAGGATTGAGACAGATGAAGATTGTAAGATTCTCCAAGATGACCTGAGCAAGTTGCAGAGCTGGTCCGACAAATGGCTGTTAGAGTTCAACACTAACAAGTGTAAGGTGATGGAAATGGGCTCAGGAGCCAGGAGACCAAAAGCCCAATACACGATGAAGGGAAACTACCTCCATATAATGACTAGAAAAAAAGACCTAAGAGTGGATATAACACCAAACCTAACTCCAGAGGCTCATATAAATAGAATAACGCCAGCCGCATACTCTACTCTGGCAAAAGTCAGAACATCCTTCAGAAACTTGAATAAGGAGGCTTTTAGATCACTGTATACCGCCTATGTGAGACCGGTCTTAGAGTATGCCGCCCCATCCTGGAGCCCCATCTAAAAAAAAGAAACACATAAGGAAGCTCGAAAAAGTGCAGAAGTTTGCAACGAGACTCGTCCCAGAGCTGCGAGAGATGAGGTATGAAGAGAGACTGAAGGAACTTTTCCTGACGACGTTAGAAATGAGGACGGAGAGGGGGGGGACATGATACAGAATTATAAAATACTTAGAGGGATTGACAAGGTGGAAACAGGATCTATTTACAAATGAATAACAACAGGATAAGGGGGATCGGATAGAAGCTTGAGACTCAGATGTGTCATAGAAATGTTAGAAAGTTTTCTTTTAGCGTGCTGGTGGTGAGTAAATGGAATGACCTAAAGAAGCAGATTGTAGAGGCAAATTCCATTACTTTAAAAACAGGAATGATAGGGCAATAGGCCGGGAGTTATTGCATTAGACAACCAACGGCTAGAAAAGCGGGGTCCAAGAGCTAGAGCACGAACCTGCAGACACAAATAGGTAAGTATACACAGAGCGAGCCACAGTGTAGGGTGGTGTGTGGGACCAGGGGACCTAGCCAGGGGACAGTGTAGGGTCGTGTGTGGGACCAGGGGACCTAGCCAGGGGACAGTGTAGGGTCGTGTGTGGGACCAGGGGACCTAGCCAGGGGACAGTGTAGGGTCGTGTGTGGGACCAGGGCACCTAGCCAGGGGACAGTGTAGGGTGGTGTGTGGGACCAGGGGACCTAGCCAGGGGACAGTGTAGGGTGGTGTGTGGGACCAGGGGACCTAGCCAGGGGACAGTGTAGGGTCGGGTGTGGGACCAGGGGACCTAGCCAGGGGACAGTGTAGGGTCGGGTGTGGGACCAGGGGACCTAGCCAGGGGACAGTGTAGGGTCGGGTGTGGGACTCTCCCACACACTGTAACTCTTCAACCAGAAGTGTTGGCCATACTTGAACACACGCCAACAATGTTGTTGTAGTTTTAACTACTGGGGAAAAAAGTTCCAAGTAGCACGGGGTATGGTGAGCCCGTAATGGACTTACCTGGAACAGGAGCGGGGCTGTAACTGGTGACAATCAATGTTCGTTCCGAACACATACATGTTCGGAACGAACATGTATATGTAAACATACATACAAAGTTGAGACCTTAGTTGTGACTCTCCTCACCTCAGATTACACTCAACTCCTCCAGACTCAACTGTGACGTGCAGTGACGTGCAGTGACGTGCGGTGACGTGCCGTGGCGTGCTGGCGCCTGAAGCAAGACACAGCAAGAAAATAATCGATGACGAAATCTGAGTCTGTTTGCTCTGGATCCGATCCCATGTTGGTCTCCGATTTGATTTACCTACCTGAATTTACCAGTGCTACTATCTCTCTAGTGGCCTCGACGAGGACAGGAAGCCGGATACTTGTCAAAGGTCCCCCTCGTTTGTTCTAATGATTTTATCTATTTGGATCTTAAACTGTAGCGGGGTTTGGCAGTTATTGAATAACTACTTTTTCTTAGTCCTTTCATTATTCCTTTTTTTTTACTACTGCTTTAACCTGTTATTCGGTGAATGACGGATTCTGACCCCAGAGTCCTTTTCTTCCTCAGTCTGCTGTAATGTAATGTTATTAATCTGGTGGTTGTAACGTGGGGTCATGACCCACGTGCAGGGTCATGACCCACGTGCAGGGTCTTGCATTTTTCAATATTAAAAATGTATTTGCCAGTCTTCTGACAATTTGTGGAGTTCATGTAGATCTCTTTGTAAGACTTAAGTATAATTTTCCCTTCCCACTTTACCATAAATCTTAGTGTCATCTGCAAATTTGATTATGTGGTTTGTAATATTCTCATCTATGTAACTGATGTCACCAGAACTAGTCACATACCTTACGTCAATATTTAACTGAAAATGAAAAATGAAGAATTTTTAATAATTGTGTCACAAGTGATGACATGACACGACTTGAGAATGGTCCAGGACGGACCGAAGTACCTGTACCTAATTTATTTAAAATAAATGTCAACATTTAGAGTCACTTGCACTCTATATGGCAAGGAAGTGAACCGTGTTGAGGACAAGTGTCAGGCCATGTGTGTCTTGGATACACATACCAGAGTAAAAATGCTGAAATAAAGCATATTAGCGCCTTATGTAAATCCCAACTACATCCTCTGAAGGCGCTACCATTTTCTGATGGTGTTGTTGGAGGTACCTCTTGCGGATGTTATACATAAGCCCTGTTCGATCCCCGGTAGACTGACTATGCATCGAGTAAATGAACAAGGTAACAACACTAACGTGACGTATTAATGAGAAAATCAATTGGAGCCATGCAGAGGATTCGAACCTGCACATGGGTACTCCCGGGCACACGTCTTAAACTACTGAACTACAGATACACTATAAACAATGTAACCTGAGATGGACCTGACTCCTCACGGGGACGTGAGGCATAGAGCTGACACTAACTCTCCCGCTGTGACTCACAGAGGGCCGGGGACCTGAGGCATAGAGCTGACACTAATTCTCCCGCTGTCACTCACTGAGGGATAGGCAAAACAATTTAGTCCATTTATTGTGCACCCCATACCCATTCTGCGGGCGGGAGTGGAAAGGGGTTACAGAGGCACATAATAGGGTCAGGGATTGAACCCCAAAATTGATTTAACTAAGGAAGTTAGTCTTGATGATCTAGTTACAAAATGTAATTAATGGGGGACCGGCTTCGGTGGCCTGCGGAGTGGGGGTGCTGCGCCGGATCCCCAAGTCTAGGGCTGCCCGCAGCTACTTACCATATGTCAAGTGCTCACTTGTAGTGCAAGTTTGGGGTTGCAAACTTTACATGTACTGGGCACTAGCATATCATTACCCCTGGAAATTATTAACTATTCTATGCCCTCTGTGTATACAGAATATATTTCTACATACTGTACTGGCTGTGCCACTCAATTATCTCTGGCATTGTTTTTAATTATAGCATTAAGCTCATTGCGAGTACTGCAACATTGCTTCGGCTAGCTGCCACTAGGCACGGTTAATGTCCTATGACTTATTCCCTTAGTTGCATCTTTGCAGTACTGGCATTCTACTCAGACATGTTACAGGCCTTCTCTTATATTGTGGTACAGCAGTTGAGCTACTTACCATATGTCAAGTGCTCACTTGTGTGCAAGTTTGGGGTTGCAGACTTTACATGTACTAGGCACTAGCATATCGTTACCCCTGGAAACTAGTAACTATTCTATGCCCTCTGTGTATACAGAATATATTTTATACATACTGTACTGGCTGTGCCACTCAATTATCTCTGGCATTGTTTTAATTATAGCTTTAAGCTGATTGCGAGTACTGCAACATTGCTTCGGCTAGCTGGCACTAGACACGGTTAATGTCCTATGACTTATTTCCTTTAGTGCATCTTTGCAGTACTGGCATGCTACTCAGCCATGTTACACGCCTACTTGGATATTGTGGTACAGCAATTGCTCTGTAAACATTAGTTAATAAATTAAGGTCCCCCCACTCCTGGTTTGTTTTCTCCCCGATCAGAATTAATATTGTTACATCAACAATGGACTCGAGACCGACCACAATAAAGTAGTCTCCAAACCTCCAAATGACATGTGTGGAGAGCTAGTTACATAATTGATATGTTTGTCCTGCCCCCCCCCCCTCCCCCATCCAGTGGGCAGCGGTGGATAGGTTACAATCACTTAGTTACTACCTACAGTTAGCAAACTGGGGATATTTGGCCCAAATTTCTGGTAGTAGATAATTTTGAATTAAATAATTACACATCTCTTGAACATTTGTTATATAATTGTGTCGTATCTTTTCACAGTCCAGCACATAGTGACGGAGGGTGTGTGGATAATGTTGTTGACACAGCTTACAGTTGGTCAGGTCTACATCAGCTGGTAATGAAAATCTCCAAACAAAACAGAAAAGCTGCAAATGAAGCAGAACTAAACCAAGAGGTTATTATTCTTTGTGTCAAAGTAATACAGTTCATTACCGAAGTAATGAAATTGTAATTAAATTTTCAGGCGTGTATGATAGTACATTTTACATTAATACTCATGTAATATTAAAATACCACATCTCAGATATTAATGTTAATTGGTGTCATAAAGTGAGGAGGCGATAATTTCTCTCAATGCGTTCAGACTTGTTTCAGTATTGTACAAACCTGCAAAGAACAGAGACGTTACAAACCTCCAAGCAAGAGAGACGTGTTACACGAGGCTACTAACCTCGTATACAATGTACCTGAATGCTGCAAACCCTCTCGGCTGTGTAGTAGAACACTGTACCCTGGAAGGTACAGAAAGTGGAAGTATAAACTGTACCTCTACGCTTGACTTTGGCAACATTACGCAAGAATAAAGGCCCATACGAGGCAGCAAACACATTCGTGTCAAAGTTCAAGTTCAAATATGTTTATTGAGAGAAGAAAGAAATACATCTCAAAGGAATAGAGTAGCTTAGAACCTGCGCTTGAAAGAATCCAGCGATTCTAAGTTTAAATCGACAATAACATTCTGCAAATATTTACCTCAAGTTCATATAAGATTTATGTTAAATAGGTTGAATAAGCTAATCTATAAATTGATTATTTCATAGACTTTTTGATAAAAAAAGGAAATATGTACTAAAATATAAGATATATGTATAAAACTGATATATACCGCAGAAATTTTTTTAAAGCAGACGAATCTCTATTCGTGACCCTGCTGGTCAGGAACATTACTATTGGCAACATTGTTACGGTGACAACACCTTCCAAGCAAGAATGTCTGCCTGGAGGTGTGGCAGGCGACTATAGGCGGCCGGGGTGCAAGGGGCGCCGCGTGACGGGGCTGGAGTGGGGACTCCAGCAGCAGGTGTATCAGCGTCGTCTATCACCATCCTGGAGGAGAGCAACAGCACCGGCGCCTCCATCACCGCCCGCGTCACGCTCTCTATAAAGTCTTCTGGGACTTCCTTCCGTGAGGCTTAACGTGTTACCAGTAAATGATGGTGAAAGCCGAAATTTGCTTGCTTGCCATTTGAGGCTAGGTAATGAGGATTTGAGGCTAGGTAATGATGATAATTACAAGATACGAGTTAGATGGTGTTGAGATTGCGAAAGGGATCTGGAAGTTATGGTTAGTATGAGTTTAAAACTAAAAAATCAATGCATAAATGTTCGCAATAAGGCAAATAGGACACTGGGCTTTATTAATCGAAGCGTTAGTAACAAGACACCTGGTGTTGTTCTTCAGCTATAACTTGCTTTGTTTAGGCCCCATTTAGATTATGCAGCTCAGTTTTGGTCGCTGTACTATAGAATGGATATAAATTCACTAGAACGCATCCAGCGTAGGATGACAAAGTTCATCCCCCAAATTAGAAACTTGTCATATGAAGAAAGATTGAAGACACATTCAAGACATTAACCTTCAGTGGGTTACACAATATCAATATCTCAGAGTGTGGATAGATTCTAAAATGACATTCAACAAACAATTCAATATCTGAAGGAGAAAGCAAAATCACGACTAAATATAATGAGAGCAATCACAGGTCCCCCGTCTAGGAGCGGGACACAAAGTGTTAATGTTTTAATGTTTTACATACACGCCGTTCGTTCCCTAGTTGATTATGCAGCGCCTGCCTTACTCACTCTTTCTCCTGGTCAGTGGGCAAACATTTAGGTTATTCAAAAGATGCATTGCGAATCATAACAGGAGCTCCCAGGAGCTCCCTACTACTACCTAAAATACTCCCAGATGGACTAAAATACTACCCTCCCTGCCCCTGCTTATCTCCCCAACACCTTCCTTGACCCCTCTGACCCCACTGCAGTCAAATTCATCCCACATTCCAAGGACCCCCTCATCCCTTAAACCCCCAAAACCCACCCAGCCCTCATCCCCTCTCCTTCCATGTGACCCCTTACCCTTGTGAGGGGGGTGGGAGTATCCCCCACCCCTCTATCCTTCCCCCTCCCACCCTCTCAACCTCTATCTGACTCCCAACCTTACGCTATCTCCCAACCCCTCTATGCCTATCAGACCCTCCCTAATCTTCAGACCCAGTATGCCCTTCCTACTCCAGACCTACCTACCCAGGCCCTACCCCAGACCCTCCTACCTACCTTCCTAGAAGCCCAGCCCCCATTAGCCCCCCAAGCACCCCTCCCGACCCCTTTCACCCCCCATACACCCGCCGGACCCCCCGGACACCCCCTGGATCCCCCCGCCCCCAGACATCCCCCAGGTCCCCCCTGCTCCCAGTCACCCCCAGATCCCCCAGACCCAAAGAGAAAGGGAGAACTCTGGTACCAGAGTTTCCATGAAGAATCTCAAGGTTTGGTACACCAATGCTGTTGGGGTATCTAATAAAGCAGGAGAGATAAAAGAAAGAGTGAATGAGGCAGATCCTGACATAGTTGCAATTGTGGAAACTAAAATTAATGACATGATCTCAGATGCAATCTTTCCAGAGGGGTACCAGGTGATACGAAAAGAGAGGACACAGAGACAGGGAGGGGAAGTGGCACTCCCAATAAAGCGGAAATGGAAGTTTGAAGACCTGGGAAATCGGGTTACCAATGAGTGCACAAGCTTCATACATGGAACTCTGACAGTAGATGGGAGGAAGATTGTGATCTTGGTAATCTACAATCCCCCACCAAACAGTAGAAGACCCAGACAGGAGTATGATGACAACAACAAGGCATGCATAGATGTACTGCAGATGGCAACAACATTAGCTCACAGAATGAGAGCGAAGCTGCTGATCATGGGGACCTAAATCATGGAGAGATAAATTGGGAATCAAGGAATCCCCATGGAGGGGACGAAACGTGGGGAGCAAAGTTAGTAGATGTTATAGACAGGAATTTCCTGACACAACATGTGAAGGAAGACACAAGGGAAAGAGGAGGAGATGCACCGAGCCTATTAGACCTGATTTTCACCCAAAACATAGAAGATATCGAGAATTTAGAGCATGAAATACCTCTAGGGGCCAGTGACCATTGTGTCCTAGTCTTTGACTACATGATGGAATTCAAACTTATGACCATGGGACAAGAGATCTGGGAAAGGAGAGTTGACTACAGGAAAGGGGACTATAAGAGGATAAGGGACTATCTGGGTGAAGTGCAGTGGGAGGAAGAAATTAGAGGAAAAACAGTCCAAGACATGATGGACCTAGTCATACAGAAATGCCAGGAGGCCGAAGAGAGATTTATACCAACAGTAAAGGGAAAAAATAAGAAGGAATATAATAACCCATGGTTTAATAGACAGTGTCAGGAAGCAAAAATGGCCAGCAGGCGCGAGTGGAGGAAGTACAGAAGACAAAGGACAGAGGACAACAGGATCAGATGCAACAGAGCTAGGAACGATTACATTAACATAAGATGAACATCGGAAAGGGACTATGAGAACGATATTGCAATCAAAGCGAAAAAACAACCTAAGTTACTATACAGTCATATAAGAAGAAAAATGTCAGTGAACGACCAAGTGACAAGAATAAGGAAGACAGAGGGAGGCATATACTGAAAGTGACAAGGAAATCTGCAAGGCACTGAATGCCAGCTTCCATGGAGTGTTCACTACCGAGCCTGAGCAGCTCCCATTGTTGAAAGAGATGAAAGATGAAAGACTATCAGATATAGAGGTGACAGCAGAGGAGGTAATGAAACAGTTGATAACTCTAGATGCAACTAAAGCAGTTGGACCAGACAAAGTATCACCGTGGATACTAAAAGCAGCGCAGGCCCTCAGCGTGCCTCCTGGCAATGATTTTTAATGAGTCACTTATGTCGGGAGAATTGCCCAGTTGCTGGAAGAAGGCAAATGTCGTGCCGATCTTCAAGAAAGTCGATAGGGAGGAGGCACTTAACTATAGACCTGTATCACTGACAAGCATCCCCTGTAAAATACTGGAAAGAATAATTAGGCTACGACTGGTTGCACACCTGGAGAACGTTAGGTTTGTGAACAAACATCAACATGGGTTCTGGACTGGGAAATCGTGCCTAACAAACCTTCTGGAATTCTATGATAAATAACGAGGATAAGACAGGACAGAGATGGTTGGGCAGACTGCATATTTCTGGACTGCCAAAAAGCCTTTGATACAGTACCGCACATGAGACTGCTGTTCAAACTCGAGAGGCAGGCGGGGTGGGGGAAAGGTCCTAGCATGGATAAGGAACTACCTAACAGGAAGGAGCCAAAGAGTTACGGTAAGGGGCGAGAAGTCGGACTGGCGAACAGTAACAAGTGGAGTACCACAAGGATCGGTGCTGGGACCAATTCTATTTCTTGTATATGTTAACGACATGTTTACAGGTGTAGAGTCCTACATGTCGATGTTTGCGGATGACGCAAAGTTGATGAGAAGAGTTGTGACAGATGAGGATTGCAGGATCCTCCAAGAGGACCTGAACAGGTTGCAGAGATGGTCAGAGAAATGGCTACTGGAATTCAACACGAGCAAATGTAAAGTTATGGAAATGGGACTAGGAGATAGGAGACCAAAGGGACAGTACACAATGAAGGGGAACAGCCTACCTGTGACGACGCGAAAGAGACCTGGGTGTGGACGTAACACCTAATCTATCTCCTGAGGCACATATAAATAGGATAATGACAGCAGCGTACTCTACACTGGCAAAAGTTAGAACATCATTCAGAAACCTAAGTAAGGAGGCATTTAGGGCGCTTTACACTGCCTACATGAGGCCAGCCTTAGAGTATGCCGCCTCGTCATGGAGTCCCCATCTGAAGAAGCATATAAAGAAACTGGAAAAGGTTCAGAGGTTTGCAACGAGACTCGTCCCAGAGCTACGAGGGATGGGGTATGAGGAGCGCCTAAGGGAACTGTGCCTTACGACACTAGAAAGAAGAAGGGAGAAGGGGGACATGATAGGAACGTATAAAATACTCAGAGGGATTGACAGAGTGGACATAGACGAAATGTTCACACGGAATAGTAACAGAACGAGGGGACATGGGTGGAAGCTGGAAACTCAGATGAGTCACAGGGATGTTAGGAAGTTTTCTTTTAGCGTGAGAGTAGTGGGAAAATGGAATGCACTTAAGGAACAGGTTGTGGAAGCAAATACTATTCATAATTTGAAAACCAGGTATGATAGGGAAATGGGACAGGAGTCATTGCTGTAAACAATCGATGCTCGAAAGGCGGGATCCAAGAGT
This sequence comes from Procambarus virginalis, assembly GCA_020271785.1. Taxonomy (NCBI): domain Eukaryota; kingdom Metazoa; phylum Arthropoda; class Malacostraca; order Decapoda; family Cambaridae; genus Procambarus; species Procambarus virginalis. The sequence goes on from WNGS01009202.1 coordinate 2,146,698, forward strand.
CAATGCTCGATCCTGCAGACACAACTAGGTGAGTACTGAACCTAAGACTAGAAACCAAGCTAACATAGATTGAAACAAGGGTAAAAGGGATTGCTGCGTGCATGCTGACCAAGATATTGACTAAACCTAGAATCAGTTCACTTAAAAGATATAATCACTGGAGCACTAATTCTGGACAGAAGAGCCTCCAATAGCAACAGGTGGACCCATTGTGCAATAAACATCATCAATACATTCGATATAACAAACACAATCACTGAGAGGTGTCGACAAAATACATGCAGACTTTGTTATGCAATCCCCTTGGGAATCTCTGCCAGCAGACTCTAATATTATGGTTCTTGAAGGAAAAAAGAACCAGACAAATCCTCATCTGCTACATAACATTGCACAGATGCATATAGAAGCAAACTTGGCATCCGACAGCTTCACTTACTTGACAGATAGATCAGTAGACCAGCAGGAACAAGAAACCGGAGCTGCAGTTAAAGCAGGAAACTCTGTCAGTAGTTGGAGACTCTCAAATGGGTGTTTTACTTTACAAACAGAGATGCTAGCCATTCAAAAGCCTTTGGAACATGCTCTTGCTGAACACCGACAACATGTTATCATGCATACAGATTCGAGAACTGCCATTGAAACCTTGCAACAAGAACACATATGTGATAACATCCATCTGATCACAAATGTCATATTAATGCAAACACTCAAACGACAAGGCCGACGGGTGCTTATCAACTAGGTGACAAGTCATGTGGGAATAATAGGAAATGACATTGCAGAAGAAGCTGCAAAACTTTCAACTAAGTGTAGACATTTACATACCATAGAGTCTATCACAGATTAAGAAAGTAATTAGAAACAGCAATGCAAAAGATGTATAGTGACCACAACACAGCAGTTGCAACATCAGGATCTGTGGGTTGGTACAAGAATTCAACCAACTACGAACCACTTAGTTTGATGAAAGGGAGCAGTAGAACAATAGAAGTTCACTTACATCGCATCAGGCTTGGATACCCATGTGCATGGGGAATAAGCTTACAGGTTCTGGAAGATGAAAGGAAATGTCAGCACTGTGGAGAAATGCCCGACAGACCACTGGAACATTATCTAACACTGTGCAGAGTTACAAACCCATTAAGATTTCAACTTAGATTCAACAGAGCAGAAGAAGTTGTTAAAAACATATGGCAAAATCTTACTGAAGCGACCATATGAGTCATAAATACTGTACTCGTACTCTGCCCAAGTAAAACAGAAACAAGCAACACTTAGTGGGCCAGCCGGAGGCTTAGGGCCCATGCAGGAATATCCCTGCAAAAAAAAAAAAAAATGTATGTAACATTTTAATTATTATTATCATTAACAAAACGTTTCATTAACAAAACGAGGGAGCCGGTCGGCCAAGCGGACAGCACACTGGATTTGTGATCCTGTGGTCCTGGGTTCGATCCCAGGCGCCGGCAAGAAACAATGGGCAGAGTTTCTTTCACCCTATGCCCCTGTTACCTAGCAGTAAAATAGGTACCTGGGTGTTAGTCAGCTGTCACAGGTTGCTTCCTGGGGGTGGAGGCCTGGTCGAGGACCGGGCCGCGGGGACACTAAAAAGCCCCAAAATCATCTCAAGATAACCTCAAGATAACATTACAGAATAAAATTTTCTCTAGTTTATCCTGTATGTATACTGGTTAGTTTATTCGACGTTTACATTTTTTTGTGGTAAGTAAAAAATAAGTACAGTATTCATGGGAGTAAGGGGGAAGGGAAGGGAACTATCAGGAGAAAGCACCAAGCCATTACGAAGGGGGTAAGAGGGGAACTAAAGTTGTACAAATATGTATAATGAAATCACATTAATGTGATGTATCAGTGAAAACAATCAGTAGGTTCCATGAAGAGGATTCGAACCTATTCGCTTGGTAATTACCACATTTCTATTACCATTACCAGGTTAATTATGGTACAAATATACAGTATTATGTTTAATGAGAAGAAAATCACACACAGTATTGGTACAATACAGTAAATTATTTAGAAATATCTAGATCAGTTAAAAAAAAAAACTAATTTTTTTCTGTAGGTTTATGATCAGGAGTTGTTACATACAGGAGTTGTTACATACCTGTACAGCCACTAGTACGCGTAGCGTTTCGGGCAGGTCCCTGGAATACGACCTCCATGAAGAATTGTTTTTACGACCAGGTACCCATTTTACTATTGAGTTAAACAGAGGCTACAGTTAAGGATTTGCGCCCAGTAAATCCTCCCCGGCCAGGATATGAACCCATGACAAAGCGTTTGCGGAACGCCAGGGGAGTGTCTTACCATTACACTATGGAGAATGAAAATAAGTATCAATAAGTATAAAACATTTGGCATACACTCAGAGAAACATATAAATGCAAATTTTCATTAAAAAGAATGACAGGAAAGTTTAATATTACCACAAGTTGATAATTGTTAACTTTGGGAGGCCATTATGTAATTGGCAATATATAGTAAGGTACTGTACAATAATATTTGAAGTACATATGTAACCAATAAATTGCAATTGTTAAAATAAACATTAAGTACAGTACTGTATTACAGCCATCATGCCTTTATAATAAATCATCATTCTCAGACTAATGTCAATCACACCTGCTGGTGTGACTATTATACACAACATGTCATCCCATAATGGTCCAACATTATTGACATTACTCTAATATCACATGCATGTCTGTATTAAGGCATTACATACAGAGGCTAAAGGATATAGAACATCTTGTACACTGACTGGACACAATTATGTGTTGGTGTTTGTATGCAATTGTCAAATAAAATACTCTTATTAAGCAATATTTAGCTCAGAGTAATGTATTACAAATGCTATTTAAATAGATTCAAAATGCTTATAGTATAGTATACCACAACTCACTTTTAGTTATATACCATTTTTGTTTAATATGATTGGCAGTCTGTGACATTCCATGATATTGGTTATATCACAGGAATATATCATTCATATAATGCAATATGATAGATGACAAGTGCAACTAGCAATATGTACCGGGAAATGTAGTACAGCATAGAAAATTTAATGATAATGTCTAAGTTAACTGCCTATTGAATTTACCACAAAATATTTAACACACTAGTAATCAAGACAAATTAAAATTAGCTTAATATTATCAAACTTCTCTGAGTAATTATACCAACACTCTGAGAGCAAGACTTATGTTTGGTTACATCATACAGGACTACGACTTTTATTTTGCTAAACTTTTGTATGTACAAAATTATGTAAAAGTACAAATGAGGATACCAACATTGTACTTCTACACTGTTAACAGAGGCATTGTGACATGAGATGTCACATCCTTGTGAGGTATTTGCAGGCATTACTATGGTAGTACTAAAGTGCATTTCACTACCTTGGAGTTCTTGCGTTTTGGTGTGTGGGCCAGTGCTCAGCATCTCACTGACTCGTCATGATGCACTAGTCTGCAAATCCTTACTATTTCATTACATAAATCCAGGCACAGCTTAGGACTCTGGATGGTAAATCAGTAATACCATAAAGCACTTATGGCTACAGGAGATTTACCACAAAATAATACAATAGTTAACAATTTAAGAACAACAAAAATTTGAAAATTTAAAGTGTATAAAACTTTTTTCTTCAGTAAAAGAAACTTTTAAAAGAAACAGTTATTAGTGATACATATATACATGAAAATTGGATGTATTTATCACATCATTAGCCTTAAGCTGCTGTTATGTTCCAGCAATTTAAGAAAGCTGCAATGGAAGGCAGAAACATATTTTATAAGACGGATCTGTTTGAAGGTCAATACCTTGTACAAAATATAAAGCTAAATACTGTACTACCAAGTTCATTTTGGTATTTGGACATGACACGTTGTAACACGACAGAGGTACTTCTCAACATCCTTGAAGTCCTCAGATAAGTAACTACATATAAACTAGTTAGTTAAGAAAGTGCAGCAGCATGGTACAACCTACATAAATGATCACTATATGGCTATATAGCTCCACATCTGCCATAGATGACTCCCTTTTAACACATTGTCCTTACAAATATTATGTACTGCATAACGACTCATTTTAATTTTTTAAGTGAGTTGGTGTCAGCTGGCAGACACAGAGCAAATCACTTGGACAGTATAACATGAATGACTTTATGATAAAACTTTTATAATATTTGATTAGAACTTGCTTCCTGCAACCAGACCTACAGCGGTGCTGCATCACTAAGCTTCATTGTTCAGCTATTTTTCTTGTAGTATATGCTCATTAGGTGTGGCATTCTCACCATTTAAGATCATTTAAAGGCATCTCTGGTCTAATTGCAGCTACCATATTGTTCACTTTAAAATAGTATAATTTTAGTCACCCATCTTCTCGGCAATGTTATTACACGCACTGGAATTCGTGCAATATAATTTAATATATTACCAAAAGGCTATTATAGGGTAGATTGCTACAGGAAGCCCCTCAATTTATAAATGTTTTGAGTGCAAAATTTACTTAAAAAAAAGGCCTGCATCATGCGTGGTTTGTTTATTGTGGGATTCATATGTTATGTATTACATTTTGCATAATGACTATTTCCAAGCCTTCTGCACCCAGAAATGCCTCTATGAAGTAATTAAAAATATAGTTCATTTTGTTATGGGAATGCAAATCTACTTTATCTACTATATTTAAAGGGGAACATTGACATGGGTATTTAGTAACAATATTCAGTTAAGTACTTTATTGTTCCTCTTTATTGTTTAATAATACTATTCAGGTAGGTGTTATCATTCAGTAATAAGCATTAATAATAAAAAATACGAAGTCAAGGCATTCCTGAAACACAGCCCTCATTCGTAGCAGGGGCTGGCTCTATCTCACTACATACAAATAATTAGAAGTTAAACAATTTCTCCAACAACATAGAAGATTACTGTACCTGTTAAATACATAAGAGAAACAAATGTTTAAATAAAATTTTACTTTATGCTCAGCTAACTATAAAGCAATGTACAGTGGTGATAATACCTTAATAGAATACCATAATACCAGCTTGTTTTATGTTAGCATTTCATGTCTAAACAGGCAATAAAGGTAACAGCATTCCATCTTGACATAACCACACAATTAGATTGTGTTCCCAGTTAGGACAAGAACCACTCTCCTCTGCAAACATAACTTCCAGGGACTTGATATTTGAACAATTACTACCGTTATGTGTATGTCGCTCCCATAGCATTCTTGACTTTGAAACTCCATTAAGAATCCACAAGTTAATCATGTGTAGGTGATACACAATCTAGCCAGAAATGTTCCTACTTTGTTTCTTAAGCATGTAATAATCATAATACAGTACATTAACAATAATTAAATTTGACAAAGATCATGACAGTTTTAAGATGTAGTAAATTGTTTACAAACAGTTGCACAATGTCTACTTGTCTTTTAGAGTTGCAACAGCTAACAATTACAAAATATTCAAGTACTGAATGACTGTTCTCTGATACACGCATGTATGGCAGACACGATGCCCACAAGAGACAGTTCAAATAACACTATGTAGTATTGTAATTTCTCCCAAGCTGTATTTTTCATGTGATACTAATGTCTAAACTAAACTTTATAAATATTTGTTAATAAACCATTACAAAAAATAATGATTCCCAAAGCCACTTCAATACAAAAATGACACATTCTAAACCTCACCATGTTTCTGGACTTTACCTAAAATACTACAGTTCTGACTTCTTAAGTATATAATTATGAACCAACAAGTAAAAGGCGCTATGATGAGTTTAACCACATCAACAGTACTAATCATGGTGTCCACTACAACCTACCATGCAAAGTTGTACTGTCTTCAACTTTTGGATGCAACACAAACATTTAAGTTATTTCCACTCTACGCAGAGCATATGCAACATTCCCTACGCTGTTCTCAAGCCATGGAATAATCACCCAAATTGCTTTCAGTATTAAAAAAAGTACTAGAGGATGTGGCAATAAACAAATTGCAAGTCACTATTGTAGCCAAATTGGCATTGTACCCAATTTCCAAGAATGTCTAAGTCTACAGCATCATAATTTTTTTGTTAAATATACAAAAAATTATCTAAAGAAAGGTCTTATTCACCTCCAATGACTTCAGATAAAATATCCAAGAGTTAATCTCAGTAAATAATAGTGGTAGGCAGTAGCATGGGAATAATAAATATTGGTCAGCAGAAATAAAAGAACAAATCACATTTAGCACACCCTAAGTGTAGTTCATTATTTAAATTATCATTTTGTTTAGCGCATCTATTATTATTACCTCTCATTTCTCATACTCCAGTACTGTATTTTCTTGTCTATCCTGGACGTTAGATTCCAGAGCCCATTAAGGTGGAACATAGCAAACTAATCACAATATTTTTTTTTTTATATCTTGACAAATATTTTAAGTGACAATGGTCATCAAGCATTGATATTATCCTATTATAATGGTTATTAAAATCACAAATTGTAATACAAGGGGCAAAGGAACCAGAATACTACAAAACAAACAGTAAACTCTTAACAAAAGTACACAATATGAAATCAAATATACAGTATTTCAGTATGAGAATATCGCCAGCTGGCAAATTCTGAGCAGTCCATAGTATGCTATTTGCCACAAGTAATATCTTGTTCAGCATGTGTAATGTCTTGTTCAGCATGTGTGATGTCTTGTTCAGCATGTGTGATGTCTTGTTCAGCATGTGTGATGTCTTGTTCAGCACGTGTAATATCTTGTTCAGCATGTGTGATGTCTTGTTCAGCACGTGTAATATCTTGTTCAGCATGTGTAATGTCTTGTTCAGCATGTGTAATGTCTTGTTCAACACATGTAATGTCTTGTTCAACACGTGTAATGTCTTGTTCAGTACGTGTAATGTCTTGTTCAACACGTGTTATGTCTTGTTCAGTAGGTGTAATGTATTTTTCAGCATGTGTAGTCTTGTTCAGTATGTGTAATGTCTTGTTCAGCATGTGTAATGTCTTGTTCAGTACGTGTAATGTCTTGTTCAGCACGTGTAATGTCTTATTCAGTACGTGTAATGTCTTGTTCAGCATGTGTAATGTCTTGTTCAACACGTGTAATGTCTTGTTCAGCACATGTAATGTCTTGTTCAGCACATGTAATGTCTTGTTCAGCATGTGTAATGTCTTGTTCAGCACATGTAATGTCTTGTTCAGCACATGTAATGTCTTGTTCAGTACGTGTAATGTCTTGTTCAGTACGTGTAATGTCTTGTTCACTACGTGTAATGTCTTGTTCAGTACGTGTAATGTCTTGTTCAGCATGTGTAAGGTCATGTTTAGTATGTCTGTGTACTGTCTTGTTCATGTTCAGCACATGGAAAGGTCATGTTCAGCATGTGTAAGGTCATGTTCAGCACATGTAAGGTCATGTTCAGCATGTGTAAAGTCATGTTCAGTACATGTAAGGTCATGTTCAGCATGTGTAAAGTTATGTTCAACACATGCAAGGTCATGTTCAGCACATGTAAGGTCATGTTCAACATGTGTAAGGTTATGTTCAGCATGTGTAAGGTCATGTCCAGCACATGTAAGGTCATGTCCAGCATGTGTAAGGTTATGTACAGCATGTGTAAGGTCTTGTTCAGCACATGTAAGGTCATGTTCAGCATGTGTAAGGTCATGTTCAGTACGTGTAATGTCGTGTTCAGCACCATCCAGGTCTTGTTCAGCAGAAGCAAGGCGTTGTTCAGCAGAAGCCAGGTCTTGTTCAGCACAAGCAAGGCATTGTTCAGCAGAAGCCAGGTCTTGCTCAGCACAAGCAAGGCATTGTTCAGCAGAAGCCAGGTCTTGTTCAGCACAAGCAAGGCATTGTTCAGCAGAAGCCAGGTCTTGCTCAGCACAAGCAAGGCATTGTTCAGCAGAAGCCAGGTCTTGCTCAGCACAAGCAAGGCATTGTTCAGCAGAAGCCAGGTCTTGTTCAGCACAAGCAAGGCATTGTTCAGCAGAAGCCAGGTCTTGCTCAGCACAAGCAAGGCATTGTTCAGCAGAAGCCAGGTCTTGCTCAGCACAAGCAAGGCACTGTTCAGCCCATGCCAGGTCTAACTAAGCACATGAAAGGTCATGCAGTATACACAGGCAGACATAAAAGTTTACTTACTAATAAGACCAATAAACACAACCATGGAGAACAAACAAAATGTGTTAAGGAAATACAGCAATTTACTATAAATTATTTATTTTTATAGGGACAAACCATTTCATGGATCTGTCATGAAAATTACTTGTGTATTTTCTTTCATGAATTATATTACCATACCATATACAGTATATATATTTCATGGTGAGATTAACATTATTATTTTGATGAATAAAAATGAAGGTATGCGGTTTACCCACTAAAGAGTACTACTATCCTGCATATACGTACATCAACATACTCAGATACCAATGTTAATGTGGCAGTAGTATGTAGGCCACTTTACAACATTACTTAAGGGTACACAGTGGTGTGTTGGAGTGAGTGTCGTGCAGTCACCTTACAACATTACTTTATGGTGTATACTATAAACCTGCAAGTACATTAACAATTTGGTTATGAACAGTTAATTAACAATTGAAGACACTTAATGGTAGACATTTGTAAATGTAAATAAAAATCACAAATATTTGAAATGCAAAGCCCATTCAACAATTTGATACTGTACATGAATATTTGTATAAATGCAACACTATACAACTGCCTCAATATGAATAGTAAATTTGTTAATGAAATAAGTGCAGTCTCTTAATAATACAATTTATGAAGGCAATGCCTACTCTGCACCAGTGATGGAGCCACAGTCAAGGACAATAGTCTAGACAGTTAAAAGAGTTTCAGCTTGGTTGCAAGAGAGAGAGAGCAAGCATAAGAAGGTATTGGTATATGTGACAGGATGATGATAAGTGTAGCTGGCAAGCACAGGCATATCTTAGAATATTGGAAGGTTGCTAAAGATGACAAACTTTAGGTGAAAAGTCTTGGGAAATGGAAGTGAAGAAAGCAAGAACTTTTGCATACAGGTTCAGTTGTCTTGCACTGAAAACTTTAATTAACATACATTAAAATTTGTGCATTCTATGTGCCAACTTGTACTTCAATAGATAAATCCCTCCAATCAGATAAGTGTACAGTGGAACCTCGGTGTTCGATTGTACCTGAATATGAATTTTCAGGTGTACGACAAAACTGTTGTTAGAAAATATGCCCTGGTGTGTATCATTTGTTTCAGAGTATAAACTGCTTGTTCATACCTGATACTTGTCCGAGTCATTAAGATCATTTTACGCTTGTATCCCACGTAATGATAACTGCGCTTGAATTTTCTGTGAACAATTTCATTGTTTTTGAACTTTTTTGTTGTTGCTTAGCATAAAAGTTCTTATTATATATCACATCTTGGATCCCAAGAAAGTCAGTGGTAAAGTTCAACCTAAGAAAATAGTTGTGAGGATGATTATAGAAGAAGAAAAAAGATCACTCAGAAACATGAAGATGGTATGCGCATGGTTGATCTGACTATGAAAATGTGTTAAGTATGGGAAGAACGGCAATGTTTTGCTGAAAAGACTCGCCCAGATAAAGCTGTAGCAGGCCGTTGTGTTAACATTTTTAATGACAATGACATGTCTCACTAAACAAGTGTTAAAAACATAGGCAAAACCAAGAGTCTTTAGAGAGATTCTTAGAGAGACAAACAACCAGCAAACCACAACCAGATCCTAGTAGTATGCCTACAAAACGTAGGAGAGTGTACCCCAGAAATTTTATCAATGTCTGATGTTAAAATAGATGGGGACTCACCTTCCAAACACTAACACCTCCCCATCTTGCATCTGCCAACAAGAATCCTCAATAAAGGTAAAGTGCAGCTAGTATTCTGTATAAAATATTTGTAAAATTAATATTTTGGGTATGTGGAATGCATTAATTAATTTACAGTTTTTCTTATGTGAAAATTTGACTCGGTGTGTGAATATTCAGGTTATGTTGCAGTATGTTGTTGTTATATTCTTGGAATTCATTAAATTCGTAAACTGAGGTTTTACTGTATATCAACTACAACACTGTACAAGCATTCATATGCAAACATTCCCAGCAGAAGATAGAAAACTGTCAATAATGTAACAGTTGTGAAGGTAGTCTGAGTGGAGATTTGTAGGGTGCCTAATCCACAAGACTGCCCCAGGCAGGTGAAGTAAGATTACATAACCTCAACCTTAGACAGTTATCAAAGGTTGGCGAGTTGATCCCTTTTCGAGAAGTTACGGGCTTCATCTGATAATCCAATGGTAACAAAGGGGGATCCAGGAGGTATAAATGGCGGGAAAAGTTGAGTGAGAGGGTCAGAAAATGGAGCAAGAAAACAGAGTAAAAAGCTAGGACAGTGTGAGTCCTCTGACCGGAGAGGAGATTATGAAGACACAGTGTGAGTTGAGTCTTCAACCGTACAAGTTGTCGTAGCCCATGAAGTTCATCCGATTGGGATATTGAACCTGGTGAGTATCTGTGAGGTAATGTAATCTGTGTTCCATGATTATGTTTTGTGAAACTCAAGGGGCAGTCAGCCGTATTGAGTTCTCGACTTTTGGTTCGGTGACTACTCCTTTATAGAATTTAATCAATGTTAAGTGGACGTGTAAAGTAGTATTAAAAAATGACTGCAAAAATAAATGGCAATTTCCAAGTTTTAAAAGTCTATGAATATTATCCTAAGAACTTTGAGGCAATATTTCCTATTAATGTTTNCCAGACTAACATCTCCGCCACAGGTAACCGCCGTGAGCGGCTGTTCAACATTTACCACAATCTAAATAGCAATATAAATTATAATTATATTGTTCTAAATTAGAACATCTGGAGTCATGCCCTTTAACCCGTAGGCTAACAAGAAACTAGCAATTTGGTCTTACCTGTCCGAATAAATCAGTGTTAGTACTGGCTGTGTAGAGTACTTTGTACAGCCATTTACTCCCCCCCCCTGCTTACGAAAGTTTGAACTGCTCTGGGGAATATCCAGTTATATACATCATATATATTTCAATCAGACCATTAATTACTAAAAATCAACTTAATATCTTTAAAAAGGAAATTGATGCATCACTTCGTAACCTTCCTAGCCGGTCGGCCGAGCGGACAGCACGCTGGACTTGTGATCTGTGGTCCTGGGTTCGATCCAGGCGCCGGCGAGAAACAAGGGCAGAGTTTCTTTCACCCAATGCCCCTGTTACCTAGCAGTAAAATAGATACCTGGTGTTAGTCAGCTGTCACGGGCTACTTCCTGGGGGTGGAGGCCTGGTCGAGGACCGGGCCACGGGGAAACAAGCCCCGAAAATCATCTCAAGATAACCTTGCTGTGATTCCCAGGATCAATGTGCCAGCGGCCCGTTTTCCGATCAGGCTTGTTCAACCCGTCCTCTTATAACACACACATTTTGACGTCCATTTTACCCAAGGCCAAAAACGTGAATACAAAATATGACGGCGGCTCCCGAAAATGACTCCCGTTTTCTATTGGTGGGTCCTCTAGTTGGTTAGGATCGGGCACTTTGCACAACAGTTAAATGTAGACCATCCTCCTCTTTTGGCAGCACTTATAGTAATGACGACCATAGTGTATATACCCACCTACAACGAAATTACAACGTAGAAGTGAACTATTGAGTTGGACAAACCGGATTTTTTTTACCAGTTTCTTTGGCAATGTAAACTAACCTTCCTAGGCCTAATACACGATATATGAAGCCTAACAGTACAAGTGTGCTATACTAAGGCCTAGGAATATTGAAGTGTTTTGTAGCTATTTATTTTAGAAGAATTCCTTACTAGTCAGTATACCACTAAAGCAAAGTACGAATTCGTGACTATTAACGACAGTCACAATAGGTACTGTCTAAACAGGAGGATGGGTAGTTGACAATGGGGACGCGCAGGACGAGCCGCTTGGTTGGTGGTCTGATCAACCAGGCTGTTGGACGCCGCTGCTCGCAGCCTCACATCAACCTGGTTGATCAAGTAGACTTTGAAGGTTTTTTTTCGAATTCTTATAAACACGATGCGACGCCAGCCAGTTATGGTCATGTACTCCAAGTTGTGCTTGCAGGGGTTGAGTTTCGGCTCTTTGGTCCCGCCTCTCAACTGTTAACTGGTGTACAGGTTCCTGAGCCTACTGGGCTCTATTATATCTACAGTTGAAACTGTATGGAGTCAGCCTCCACCACATCACTGCCTAATGCATTTCATTTGTTAACTGACACTGCTAAAGTTGTGCGCGCGTGTACACTTGTGCGCGCGTGTACACTTGTGCGCGCGTGTACACTTGTGCGCGCGTGTACACTTGTGCGCGCGTGTACACTTGTGCGCGCGTGTACACTTGTGCGCGCGTGTACACTTGTGCGCGCGTGTACACTTGTGCGCGCGTGTACACTTGTGCGCGCGTGTACACTTGTGCGCGCGTGTACACTTGTGCGCGCGTGTACACTTGTGCGCGCGTGTACACTTGTGCGCGCGTGTACACTTGTGCGCGCGTGTACACTTGTGCGCGCGTGTACACTTGTGCGCGCGTGTACACTTGTGCGCGCGTGTACACTTGTGCGCGCGTGTACACTTGTGCGCGCGTGTACACTTGTGCGCGCGTGTACACTTGTGCGCGCGTGTACACTTGTGCGCGCGTGTACACTTGTGCGCGCGTGTACACTTGTGCGCGCGTGTACACTTGTGCGCGTCCACCAGGGAGTGTAACGTTACACTGCTGGAGACGGTACACTGACCTGGCAACTAGTCAAGTAACACTAAACTTCTGGCCAAGAGATTAGAGCCTTCGTCACTAGTAAACGGTGTAAACTACCGTCCACGGTGTAAACTACCGTCCACGGTGTAAACTACCGTCCACGGTGTAAACTACCGTCCACGGTGTAAACTACCGTCCACGGTGTAAACTACCGTCCACGGTGTAAACTACCGTCCACGGTGTAAACTACCGTCCACGGTGTAAACTACCGTCCACGGTGTAAACTACCGTCCACGGTGTAAACTATGTAACGGTATCCTAATCGCCGCTCAGTCATTCCTCTACTACACATGAAACCACTGAATTGCGCCACAACTATATTAGTTTAGTGAAAACGTGACATTTATTCCTTTACCTGACACATCTGCTCTTGAATGCTATGTTGTGGGTGTAGGGTTGACTGGCCGTGGCGACCTTGGTAGCCACGGAGACACGACCAGGGTGCACGGCGCCCCTGCCACCTGGCTCCCACTCCACCAACCCCACCACTACCTCGCACCCCTTGGCTTTGAGGACTTCACATTAGAGCAGGGAGAAGTTCCAGAGATAAGAGGAAATGTCTAACCAAACACCACTAGACGAGTGTGGTTACCAGTGGCGAGGTGAGGAAGCGCTTGACAAAGGCTATATCATATAGCTCACGAAACTATCGGGCTGGATGAAATCTCACCATGGATATTGAAGGAAGAAGCAGCAGCACTGTGCCTGCCACTATACATGGTGTATAACAAATCGCTGGTAACAGGTGAACTGGCAACAATTTGGAAGACTGCCAATGTAGTCCTGATATTCAAGGACGACAGACAGGAGGCACTGAACTACAGGCCAGTGTCACTAACTTTCCATACTATGCAAGTTGGAGAAGATTGTGCGAAAAAAACTAGTGGAACATCTGGAGCGAAGGAACTTTGTAACATCAACATGGGTTCAGGGATGGCAAGTCCTGCCTCACAGGATTAATTGGATTCTATGACCAGGCAATAAATCAGGCAAGAGAGGCGTGGGCAGACTGCATAGTTATGGATTGTCAGAAAGCCTGGTGCACAAGCTGGAGATGCAGGCAGGAGTGAAAGGGAAGGTACTCCACTGGATAAGGGAATACCTAAGTAACAAGACTGAGTCACTGAAGGGGAAGGTTTCGGTGGCGAGGCGTCACCAGTGGAGTCCCACAGGGATCAGTCTTGACCTATACCGTTTCGTATATATGTAACGAATCTCGTATAGGGTATAGACTTAACATTGTCGATGCAAAAATTATTAAGAAAAGATAGCACAAGGCTCCAAGATGACCTAGACAAACAACGAATGGTCCAACAAATGGCTACTAAAGTTTAACCCAAGTAAATGTAAGGTGATGAAACTAGGCGGTGGAAATAGGAGGCCAGACACTAGGGTACCGTATGGGAGATGAAGTACTTCACGAAACTGACAAAGATCTAGTTGATATCATTCCAAACATGTCTAAGCCCACATCAAAAGAACATCGGCGGCGGATGCGAGGCTGGTTAACATCAGAACTGCCTTCAGAAACCTGTGTAAGGAATCTTTCAGAGCCTTGTATACCACATATGTAAGACCAATCCTGGAGTATGCAGTCCCAGCATGGAGCCCGTATCTTGTCAAGCACAAGACGAAGCTGGAAAAAGTTCAGAGGTATGCTACTAGACTGGTCCCAGAACTGAGGCATGAGTTATGAGGAAAGGCTGCGTGAACTGCACCTCACGTCGCTGGAAGACAGAGCTAGGGGAGACATGATCACCACATACAAAATTCTCAAGGGAATTTACAGGGTAGACAAGGATTCTTATTTAACACGGGTGTTACGCGAACAAAAGGGAGGGGGGGACACGTAGTACCCAAATGAGCCATAGATATTAGAAAGAACTTTTCAGTGTCCGTAGTTAACATATGGAATGCATTAGGCAGTGATGTGGTGGAGGCTGACTCCATACCGTTTCAAATGTAGATATGATAGAGCCCAATAGGCTCAGGAATCTGTACACCAGTTGATTGACGGTTGAGAGGCGGGACCAAAGAGCCAGAGCTCAACCCCCGCAAGCACAACTAGGCGAGACCCCCGCCCATCGCCCCACAGCTAACAACCCACAACAGTTTGTCAAAGCAAACTGCGACACTCGCGCTTAAAGGAATCTTGAGAATATTTTCAACAAGGGTCCTCAATTACCAAGTTGTCTACATAGACTACGTAATTCCGTCGTAGCCTGTAATTTTGCCCAAAACTTTTCACAGGTTACAATTTCATAGATTTACACGCATACCTTCATTTTCAATACTTATCGCGGTCATAACTAAATTCAGACATTCTCTTCAGGCAGACTGCGTCGTCTGTTTCACATGTACTCAAGTTGTTCATTATTATTAATCAGGACATTAGTCACCACGATATCACGTAGGTAACATTTAAGTCACAGTGTCGAACCGCGGACCAGAGAAGCAAGTCCTCTTCTGTGGCCCACAGTTCGAGGCTCCGATAGTCAAAGTGAATTAAATGTTATTATCCACAATATTGTGGCTTGCAATATATACAGGGGGAGACACAACCGGGGGGGGGGGGGCTTAAAGTTCCATCTGGACACTGCACGTGTCTCTGGGATCCTTTACTGCTGGTGCTCGTGGCTTAGTTGGAAGGATTGCGGCCTGCTGCTTTTGTGGTCCACGGCTAGAGGCTTCCATGGTCCAAGTGAATGAAATAATTAAGGTTTATACCTTTTAACCGACGTTTAGTACATACTGGCGACCGTATTAGCCGAGCTGTTGACAGTAAGCCAACAATATTAAAAATTACTCTTCAGTGTAGATACTTCAGTATAAACACTAACTACCCATTAACGGCCTAATTTTTTCGAAACCGACGAGGCGGCCTACACAATCATTCAACCCACTCGAGTCATGTCCCTGGCTACCCTACAGGTTAAAGGTGGGGGGTCAGGTCAGGAGACTGACCCACCCACCCTCCCTACCAACCGACACACAGCCATCACTACCTGCTGCACCAGGCTCAAGCCTCTAGTACCCGGGGCCGGAGAGCTGGTATTGATTTCTGGGAGGCGGTGTTGCTTACGGCTCTCTTGCCGGCACGAGACCCATCCGGCCATACCGTCTGGTCTTATGTTTACCTCTTACTTCCGGCCCATTCCCCCCCCCCCCAGTAATGGCCACACTCGTACCAGTGTCCAACACTAATGTACCCGAACCAATTTCCCCGCCAACATACGATCCAGTATACAATCTATCAACATACAATCCAGAAGTACCGACCTACCAGAAGATCGCCTTACGGATACGCTGGGGACGATATATATAGTGGTAGTGTTGATGGTGGTGTTACTGCGGCGGGGGGGGGGGGGATGGGGGGGGGAGAGGGCGTGTCACTGCGGCTGGAGGGACCTCGTGTCGCCGGCATACCATGAATAGATGAAAGGGGAAGAGGAAGATTCGATAAAGATCACGGGATAAAAATTAAGCGGACTAGGTAATGACGCGACAGGGCAAGAAGGGGGTGATAGGCGGATACGATTATCATCACAGTTATCGAGGATGAAGGAGAGGGGGATCCTCAGCCCAGTCACACTACAAGGGAAAGGGGGACACCCCAGCCTATACTGGGGCTGGGGTTACACAGTAAGCGAATTAAGACAACCCCGGCCCAGTTACCGAGGGAGCCCAGCCCTATTACAGAAGATGAAATGGGGCGGTAAGGAGGGGGGGGGGAGCCTAGCCAACTTACCAAGGATGAAGAGGGGTTGAAGCCCCGCCTCGCTATCTAGTATGAACATGCGGAAGCCCAGCCAAGTTACGAGGATTAGTGGGGGAGGAAGAGACGGATTTTTTTTATTAACACATTTAGGTACCCACGGAAGCCCATCAGTTACTTGGACGCGAGGTGGCGTGTGCTCGCCTGTGTCACTCACCGTGTAGGTAGGCTACTGTGGCGGGGGAAAAGGTGCGGAGTACAATGGGTTACTGTGAAAAGGGGGTTACTGGGGGGAGGGGGGGGGGTGAGGGAATGGGGGGACAAGGTGGGATAAAGAAGCAGTGTGTCGGGGGGGGGGGAGGGGATGACTCCCCCCCCCCAACACTACACACGCCAGACGGCGCGACGATGATCATTCAGTGTACCGTAAAAATATTACACGACTGAAGCCGCATTAATGAACAGGCCATTACTGACACGTCATGACAGTTCAGTAATTAAACCCAGTACTGTACCTTAAGGAAAGGTTGTGGGGCAGGAGAGTAGCCCTACAGTCAATACATAACCCCTTATACTTATTACAATGATCCATTAATGTCCAGCCTACGAACTGGAAAATTACTGAAACTTGCAGCTGACGGGGAACCGCCTTAAAGGGAACGACCATGTCAGTAGCGGCCGTCCACCAAGAGTACCAGTAATGTCAGTCACGCTCAAATTCTTAATCTATTATTTACACACCAGTGTCTGACCATCTCTCAGAGCGTCAGGTAATTAGCCAACCCTTGTCTGCGACAATACGATGCTACACCTTTCGGAGAGAAGAACCCTTTACAAAATAAGACCTTGAAGGTAGATAAAGGCGTCTGGAGAGAGATATAAGAGCTGCCATTGTTCCACTTCAGTTCCGTACCGAACTGGAGCAGTTTGGCGCCAGCCCGCCAGGTACCGGCGCCTGGAGCCACACCTCAAAGCAACAACAGTGTTATCATCCCTAACACCAGAACGTAACCAGATACATTATCACTGCTATCATGTGACAATAAAAACTGCATCTTATTCACGTGTCGTTACATACCTTAGCAAGCCACCTTAGAGGTGCCTTGACCCACCAGCTGATGATAGACACCACGTGATGTCCGTATCCCTGTATTACACCACTCGTCCCTTAACCCTGACGAGTCTTCAGCCCCTAATGCACTAAATGGTCAACGTACCTGCTACTGACACGCTGGGATTCTCCAATGCCGACGAAAGTACTCGTTGACGACATCTTGATCAGGAGCGGGCACTGTACTGCGACAAAGATGGTTTGAACGGGACTGTTGATTTGCGCGCCAAAACGGGATCTATATATACAGATGACGTTACCACCTAGGTTTATAATTCATAAATAAAACAATGATATTATTTGGATATAAGATTATATATGCGTATTTTGGCTTTCATTGTGATACGTAAATTTCTTTGGATGAAAAATGTTATTTAGTAAAACTGGAAATATCTTTTAATTTATTAAAGACTTGGAACCTCAGCTTGAGTCATCTTGTACTGTGTTCGCTTTCTACGTTTTCTTTAAAGCACGTATAGCTTTCATAGAAAATGTTTTTTATAATAGTTCCCGCTAACATGCTTCATTCCGTATGTATGTATATATATTTATTTTTTTCAAGTACTTACAAGATACTCCTATAAACTCCTAAAAAATAAAGTAAAACACTCCTAACATAAGCTTAGAGTTTAAATTCTGTACAATTTTAAAATTTTTATTCAAAGAAAATGAACGGTACTGACAAGCAGCAATAAAAATAAAAAAGTGTTTTTGTTTATCATTATTACCTGGGCCAGGATACGAACCCATGACAAAACAATCTCGCAAGTGTCTGTTCTAGACCACACTTGAAAGTAGACTAGTTATTATTCGATTGATTGATGAAGATTAAGCCACCCAAAAGGTGGCAGGGGCACGAATAGCCCGTAAGTGGTGGCCCTCTTGAGCCATTACCAGTATCAATAGATGATACTGGAGATCTGTGGAGGTGCGGCTGCACTCTGCGTAACGGGAGATGTCTCCCGTCAGTTATTATTCTGTTGTTGTTGTTATAGATTCAACTACTCGGAACAAGTTCCAAGTAGCACGGGCTATGGTGAGCCCGTAACTTACCTGGCACAGGAGCTGGGCAAGAAGCACGGGCTATGGTTAGCCTCGTGGACAGGAGATGTCTCCCGTCAGTTATTATTCGCTACTCTGGTGCTTATATGCTCGGGCAACTCCTCACCGTTCTCCAAAGGTTGGCAGGAATATTAACTGGAAGTAGGGAAAGGTTTGAGTTCCAAAATTAGTACTAAGAAGAGCTTTGCTTCTCTCATTAGGCTAATGCGTTTGGAGCGAGAATATTATTGGGATAATCTACTCACTACACCACCTCACAGGACGGTTAGTCATATACGGAATCAGGGGAGAAAATACCTGCCTCAATACAAACACAAATTAACTCTTACTTAACAGCAACTTCACCATTTTCTGGATGAGGTGCAAGTTTATCCATCCACCTCACAGGACGGCCAGGTATACATGGAATCAGGAGAGAAATGCTATGAGTATTAGTGGCTTTAGGTATTGTATGTACTAGCTCTATCTATAAATCCAACATTATGCTTGTAAATCATCTTTTGTATGTATTTTTCCTGAATAAAAATTTGAATTTGAATTTAGAACATGAAATGTAAGGCTGCTCTATTGGCTTCCACTAGCATATTCTGGGTACAGCACATGATTATTAAATACTTTAGTGTACCCAGCGGCGTGCTGCTGCCCTATTATATGTACTCACCTAATTGTACTCACCTAATTGTGCTTGCGGGGGGTTGAGCTTTGGCTATTTGGTCCCGCCTCTCAACTGTCAATCAACTGGTGTACAGATTCCTGAGCCTATTGGGCTCTATCATATCTACATTTGAAACTGTGTATAGAGTCAGCCTCCACCACATCACTGCCTAATGCATTCCATTTGTTAACTACTCTGACACTGAAAAAATTCTTTCTAACGTCTCTGTGGCTCATCTGGGTACTATTCCACCTGTGTCCCCTTGTTCGTGTCCCACCCGTGCTGAAGAGTTTGTCTTTGTAAACCCTGTCAATTCTCCTGAGAATTTTGTAGGTGGTTATCATGTCTCCCCTTACTCTTCTGTTTTCCAGGGATGTGAGGTTCAGCTCCTTTAGCCTTTCCTCGTAGCTCAATCCTCTCAGTTCCGGGACGAGCCTGGTTGCATACCGCTGAATCTTCTCTAACTTTGTCTTGTGTTTAACTAGGTATGGACTCCAGGCTGGAGCTGCATACTCCAGGATTGGTCTTAGATAAGTGGTATACAGGGTTCTGAAAGATTCCTTACACAAGTTTCTAAAGGCAGTTTTTATGTTGGCCAGTCTAGCATATGCCGCTGATGATATTCTTTTGATGTGGGCCTCTGGGGACAGATTCGGTGTGATATCAACCCCCAGATCTTTCTCTTTATTTGACTCTTGCAGGATTTCACCTCCCAGATGATACCTTGTGTTCAGCCTCCTGCTCCCTTCGCCTAATTTCATCACCTTACACTTTCCTGAGTTGAACTTTAGCAGCCATTTTCTAGACCATTCCTCCAGTTTATCCAGGTCATCCTGTAGTCTCTGTCTATCTTCATCCGTCTTGATTCTTCTCATAATTTTTGCATCATCAGCAAACATTGAGAGGAATGAGGCTATACCCTCCGGAAGATCGTTCACATATATTAGAAACAGGATGGGTCCAAGTACTGAGCCCTGTGGGACTCCGCTGGTGACATCTCGCCACTCTGATGTCTCCCCCTCACCGTTACTCGCTGTTTCCTGTTGCTTAAGTACTCCCTTATCCACTGGAGCACCTTCCCTTTTACTCCTGCCTGTTGCTCCAACTTTTTTAACAGCCTTTTATGGGGTACTGTGTCAAAGGCTTTTTGGCAATCCAGGAAAATGCAGTCGGCCCACCCTTCTCTTTCCTGCCTAATTTTTGTTGCCTGGTCATAAAATTCTATTAAACCTGTGAGGCACGATTTACCATGCTCTACGAGCCTTTTCCTCACGATCTTCTCCATCACCTTGCATGGTATACAATTTAAGGAAACTGGCCTGTAATTCAGTGCCTCTTGCCTGTCACCCTTTTTGTATATTGGGACCACGTTAGCTGTCTTCCAACTTTCTGGTAAGTCTCCTGTTTCCAGTGACCTGTTATACACCATAGAGAGTGGCACACTTAGTGCTTCTGCACCTTCCTTTAGTATCCATGGTGAGATTCTGTCAGGCCCAACAGCCTTTGTCACATCCAGCTCCAGCAGACACCTTTTGACCTCATCACTGGTGAGGTCAAATTCCTCCAAGGTTGCTTGGTTTGCCGCCTCCTCATTTAGTGCAGGGGCTTCTCCTTGTTCTATTGTGAAGACCTGGAATCTCTTGTTGAGTTCTTCACACACCTCCTTGTCATTCTCTGTGTATCTGTTCTCCGCTTTTCGCAGCTTCATCACTTGTTCCTTCACTGCTGTTTTCCTCCTGATGTGGCTGTGGAGCAGCTTTGGTTGGGTCTTGGCTTTACTCGCGATGTCATTTTCAAACTGTCTCTCTGCTTCCCTCCTCACTCTGAGGTACTCATTTCTGGCCCTCTGGTATCTCTCCCTGCTCTCTGGTGTTCTGTTATTTCTGTAATTTCTCCATGTTCTTTTACTCAGTTGCTTCGCTACCTTGCATTCCTGGTTGAACCATGGGTTTTTCTGTTGTTTTTCGTTTTTCTCCTTTTGGACGGGGATAAACCTGTCTGCAGCTTCCTGGCACTTCTGGGTGACAAAATTCATCATTACCTGCACATTCTTGTCTCTAAGTTCTGTTTCCCATGGTATTCCTCTGAGGAAGCTCCTCATCTCGTCATATTTTCCTCTTCGGTAATTCAGTCTTTTTCCCTCCACTCCCATCCTTGGATAGGTTATCCCTACCTCCACCAAGTACTCAAAGGTCAGTACACTGTGGTCACTCATTCCTATGGGGGCTTCCACTTTGACTTCCCTTATTTCTGACTCATTCAGGGTGAATATCAAGTCGAGTCTAGCTGGTTCATCATTGCCTCTCACTCTTGTGGGTTCCTTGACATGCTGGCTCAGAAAATTCCTTGTTGCCACTTCCAAGAGTTTAGCTCTCCACGTATCTGCACCACCATGTGGGTCCCCATTCTCCCAGTCTATCTTTCCATGGTTGAAATCGCCCATGATTAAGAGTCTTGAGCCATTCCTGCAGGCAACTGAAGCTGCTCTCTCTATTATATTAATGGTTGCCATGTTGTTCCTATCAAACTCCTGTCTAGGTCTTCTGTCATTTAGGGGAGGGTTGTACATGACTGCCACTATTATCTTAAGTCCACCCATTGTTATAGTTCCTGTTATGTAATCTCTGAATCCGTCACAGCCCGGAATTTCCATCTCGTCAAAACTCCAGTCCTTCCTTATCAGCAGGGCCACTCCTCCACCTCCTCTCCCCTCCCTCTCTTTCCTTACTATATAGTAGTCCTTTGGAAACACAGCATCTGTTATGACTCCTGACAATTTTGTTTCTGTTAGTCCTATTACATCAGGGTTTTCTTCTTGCACCCTTTCAGCCAGTTCAGGCAGGGGGGGGGATTACTGTGTAAGTCAAGAGCTATATGTAAGCTCACCTAACATCATCTTAAAGAATGGAATCAAAGAAAAAAGATGGTATTAAATCCTCCTTGTTTAAGTTCTGCATAAATAACAGATAACAGTTAGACTACTGTAGAGTAAGACTAAATAATTGGCTTAACTCCACACACACGCGCGCGCACGCACGCCCACGCACGCACGCGCACGCACGCACGCGCACGCACGCACGCGCGCATACACGCACGCACGCGCGCATACACGCACGCACGCACGCACGCACGCACGCACGCACGCACGCACGCACGCACACACACACACACACACACACACACACCACACACACACACACACACACACCACACACACACACACACACACACACACGAACCTCTTGTAGCTTTATGATAAGATAACGAAAATAAAGCAAGACAGAGAAGGAGGGGACAGAATGCATTTTTCTGGACTGCCTAAAAGATTTTAATACAAATATTTAGATGCAAAAATATTTAGCCACACGGAAGGCTAAACTTGAGAGTCAGGCGGGAGTAGACGGTGACGCACTATCATGGGTAAGGCATTACCCAACAGACAGGTGTCAGAGTGAGAGTGAGGGCGAGGAGTGGGACTGGCGTAGAGTAACAAGCCTCAAGGATCGGTGCTGGGACCCATTCTATCCTCATTTATGTAAATGACTTGACTGCAGAAGTTGAGTCTTATATGTCAATGTTGGCAGATGATGCACAACTAATGAGGAGGATTTGTGGTACTACACCACACAACGCCCGTCCTACTACCAAAACTGGACGAATCACTTCCCAAACAACACACCCTGGACCTGGTAGAGGGGGGGGTGGGAGAACTACCAAAGCCTACCAGAAGTGACACGTAATGTGGGAAATCATTCATATTTGCAAACATACAAGGCTTGAAACCAAAATCAAGAAATAAAGTTAAGTTCATAAGTGGCCTCCTAATAGAATCGAACTCAATATTTGGTGCATTTACAGAAACCCACACAAAAGACCACATGGATAGTGAAATCTGGATTCCGAATTATAATCTATATAGATGTGACAGAGTAATTAGGTCAAGTGGAGGAGTAGGTCTGTATATTAAAGAGGAGCTGGCATGCACAGAGCTCCTGAACTCTTCCAATGAGGTGGTAGAGGTACTTGCAATCAAGGTAGAAAATATGAATCTACTTATTATTTTAATATACAAACCTCCAGATGCAACAGTTGAGGAATTCACTGAACAGATCCACAAAATAGAGAATATCCTTGATAACCTAGCAAACCCAGTACCAAATATCATCTTCCTTGGAGACTTCAATCTACCCAGTTTAAAATGGAGAATAGTAAACAATAACATCATAGCAGGAAGTCAACCTGGAAATAACCAGCCACAGGTCAGAGAACTACTGAGATTCTGTGACAAATTCTCGCTCAGTCAGCAGATTACAGAACCAACTAGGAACGAGAACACGCTGGACCTGATATTCACGAACAATGAGGAGCTAATGAGAGACATTACTGTCTCAGACACTACGTACTCGGACCACAAGCTCATTGAAGTGCAAACTAACATTAATAACGGTAGTAGGCCCAAGAGAATCAACAAGCGAGAAGGGCTATTCAATAAATTCAATTTTAATAATAAGAGGATAGACTGGGAGAAAATAAACAGGGAACTTACAAACATTCAATGGGAAAATGTTCTAAGAAATAAAAATCCTACACAGGGAATAGAAAAACTGACTTTTGAAGCATATGAAGTCTGCCTGAAACATGTTCCTTTGAGGAAAGCCAGAAAGAGGTCCAATGTAGAAAGAGAACGCAGACGACATTACAAAAGGAGGAAGAAATTAACGGAAATGCTTAAGCAGACACGACTCTCCATACAGGGAAGAAATAATTTAAACAGGGAGATTGAAGAAATCGAACAGAGACTGAAGCATTCCTATCAGACTGTGAAAGGCAACAAGAACAGAAAGCAATTCAAGAAATAAAGAAAAACCCAAAATATTTCTTCACATATGCTAAATCAAAAGCGAAAACCACTGCCAGTATTGGACCTATTCGTATTAGCGAAGGTTCATACACTGAGGATGACAAAGAAATTAGTGAAATCCTAAAAAAGCAGTATGAGGACATGTTTAGCACTCCGATACTCAGCATGAAAGTGGAAGATTCGGACAATTTCTTTATGAATGATACTCAAACACCTGTAAATATAACTGATATCAGCACGAGCGTGGCAGATTTTGAAAGAGAAATTGACAATATGCCCATGCACTCAGCCCAGGTCCAGACTCATGAAATTCAATATTTATAAAGAAGTGCAAAGTGCCAGTAGCACAGGCACTCAGTATAGTGTGGAGGAAGAGCTTGGACACAGGGGAGATACCAGATGCACTTAAAGCAGCAAACATTGCCCCTCTACACAAGGGTGGTAGCAAATCATTGGCGAAGAATTATAGACCAGTTGCACTAACGTCCCACATAATAAAAGTATTTGAGAGAGTGATCAGGAGTCAGGTCACTAGATTTATGGAAACCAATGACCTCCACAATCCAGGCCAACATGGATTTAGAGCAGGAAGATCATGCCTCTCACAGCTACTTGACCACTATGACAAAATCACGGAGGCATTAGAGGAAAAACATAATGCAGATGTCATATACACAGATTTTGCAAAGGCATTCGACAAATGTGACCATGGAGTGATTACACACAAAATGAGGTCAATGGGTATAACTGGTAAAGTAGGACGCTGGATACTCAATTTCCTGTCGAACAGAACACAAAGAGTAACAGTCAATCAAGTAAAATCGAGTCTGAGCGCAGTTAAAAGCTCTGTACCGCAAGGTACAGTCCTTGTACCAACTGCTGTTCCTTATTCTCATATCCGACATAGACAAAAACACAAGTCACAGCTTCGTGTCATCCTTTGCAGATGATACAAAAATTAGCATGAAAATTACCTCTGCTGAAGACATTGATAAAATACAAACAGATATTAACAAAGTTTCGATTGGGCAGCAGAAAATACANAAGATAACACTTTCACTAGAAGCCTCCAGGTACAAAGCTCCTCTGATCAACAATACAAGGATAACACCTAAATAGTTTTCAATGAAAAAACAACTTATGCCGATCGTGGTATTTTAGTTAACAAAGGATAGGAAGGAGAATTGTCTTCGTTACATCTTTACCTTTGTAACGATCAAGACAGGTTTAGGGTACAACAAAAATTAAAGCATCACGAAAGACGTCTTAATCCAAGGTGTAAAGTAATCCAGATCCAGATATAAATGTTAATATATTCCTGTTACGAAAGCACTCAAAGGCAAATGTTACAAGTACGGCCACATTATGTGAAGGATACACTAGATACATATATTTAATATCCTTTTGTCGGGGGAATGGGGACAGGAAGTCTGTATGTATACTTTCGGCTTGTATCGAGGGGCCGCAAAGTTGAACTTCTCCATTCTGTAACTAAACAGTTCCCAACGCCGGGTCGGGCAACTGGACATGAAGAATGAAGAATTTATTGCATTAGGTGAAAGGAAACATGCACAACTATTTCCGTCCCGCTCGGGAATAGAACCCGGGAACCCTGATTGTGAATAGAGAAGGAAGCCAAGTCCCCGCAGCCCGGCTGGCTCTCATGTTGGCCAGTGTATTATGACAACCAGTACTGGTCTATAGTGACTCAGTGTATTATGACAACCAGTACTGGTCTATAGTGACTCACCACGACCCTCCCAGACAAGGGGCGACACCACCGCCACAAGGGGCGACACCACCGCCACAAGGGGCGACACCACCGCCACAAGGGGCGACACCACCGCCACAAGGGGCGACACCACAGCCACAAGGGGCGACACCACAGCCACAAGGGGCGACACCACCGCCACAAGGGGCGACACCACCGCCACAAGGGGCGACACCACCGCCACAAGGGGCGACACCACCGCCACAAGGGGCGACACCACCGCCACAAGGGGCGACACCACCGCCACAAGGGGCGACACCACCGCCACAAGGGGCGACACCACCGCCACAAGGGGCGACACCACCGCCACAAGGGGCGACACCACCGCCACAAGGGGCGACACCACCGCCACAAGGGGCGACACCACCGCCACAAGGGGCGACACCACCGCCACAAGGGGCGACACCACCGCCACAAGGGGCGACACCACCGCCACAAGGGGCGACACCACCGCCACAAGGGGCGACACCACCGCCACAAGGGGCGACACCACCGCCACAAGGGGCGACACCACCGCCACAAGGGGCGACACCACCGCCACAAGGGGCGACACCACCGCCACAAGGGGCGACACCACCGCCACAAGGGGCGACACCACCGCCACAAGGGGCGACACCACCGCCACAAGGGGCGACACCACCGCCACAAGGGGCGACACCACCGCCACAAGGGGCGACACCACCGCCACAAGGGGCGACACCACCGCCACAAGGGGCGACACCACCGCCACAAGGGGCGACACCACCGCCACAAGGGGCGACACCACCGCCACAAGGGGCGACACCACCGCCACAAGGGCGACACCACCGCCACAAGGGGCGACACCACCGCCACAAGGGCGACACCACCGCCACAAGGGGCGACACCACCGCCACAAGGGGCGACACCACCGCCACAAGGGGCGACACCACCGCCACAAGGGGCGACACCACCGCCACAAGGGGCGACACCACCGCCACAAGGGGCGACACCACCGCCACAAGGGGCGACACCACCGCCACAAGGGGCGACACCACCGCCACAAGGGCGACACCACCGCCACAAGGGGCGACACCACCGCCACAAGGGCGACACCACCGCCACAAGGGCGACACCACCGCCACAAGGGGCGACACCACCGCCACAAGGGGCGACACCACCGCCACAAGGGGCGACACCACCGCCACAAGGGGCGACACCACCGCCACAAGGGGCGACACCACCGCCACAAGGGGCGACACCACCGCCACAAGGGGCGACACCACCGCCACAAGGGGCGACACCACCGCCACAAGGGGCGACACCACCGCCACAAGGGGCGACACCACCGCCACAAGGGGCGACACCACCGCCACAAGGGGCGACACCACCGCCACAAGGGGCGACACCACCGCCACAAGGGCGACACCACCGCCACAAGGGGCGACACCACCGCCACAAGGGGCGACACCACCGCCACAAGGGGCGACACCACCGCCACAAGGGGCGACACCACCGCCACAAGGGGCGACACCACCGCCACAAGGGGCGACACCACCGCCACAAGGGGCGACACCACCGCCACAAGGGGCGACACCACCGCCACAAGGGGCGACACCACCGCCACAAGGGGCGACACCACCGCCACAAGGGGCGACACCACCGCCACAAGGGGCGACACCACCGCCACAAGGGGCGACACCACCGCCACAAGGGGCGACACCACCGCCACAAGGGGCGACACCACCGCCACAAGGGGCGACACCACCGCCACAAGGGGCGACACCACCGCCACAAGGGGCGACACCACCGCCACAAGGGGCGACACCACCGCCACAAGGGGCGACACCACCGCCACAAGGGGCGACACCACCGCCACAAGGGGCGACACCACCGCCACAAGGGCGACACCACCGCCACAAGGGGCGACACCACCGCCACAAGGGGCGACCCACCGCCACAAGGGGCGACACCACCGCCACAAGGGGCGACACCACCGCCACAAGGGCCACCACCGCCACAAGGGGCGACACCACCGCCACAAGGGGCGACACCACCGCCACAAGGGGCGACACCACCGCCACAAGGGGCGACACCACCGCCACAAGGGGCGACACCACCGCCACAAGGGGCGACACCACCGCCACAAGGGGCGACACGCCACAAAGGGGCGACACCACCGCCACAAGGGGCGACACCACCGCCACAAGGGGCGACACCACCGCCACAAGGGCGACACCACCGCCACAAGGGGCGACACCACCGCCACAGGGGCGACACCACCGCCACAAGGGGCGACACCACCGCCACAAGGGCGACACCACCGCCACAAGGGGCGACACCACCGCCACAAGGGGCGACACCACCGCCACAAGGGGCGACACCACCGCCACAAGGGGCGANGACACCACAGCCACAAGGGGCGGCGACACCACAGCCACAAGGGGCGGCGACACCACAGCCACAAGGGGCGGCGACACCACAGCCACAAGGGGCGGCGACACCACAGCCACAAGGGGCGGCGACACCACAGCCACAAGGGGCGGCGACACCACAGCCACAAGGGGCGGCGACACCACAGCCACAAGGGCGGCGACACCACAGCCACAAGGGGCGGCGACACCACAGCCACAAGGGGCGGCGACACCACAGCCACAAGGGGCGGCGACACCACAGCCACAAGGGGCGGCGACACCACAGCCACAAGGGGCGGCGACACCACAGCCACAAGGGCGGCGACACCACAGCCACAAGGGGCGGCGACACCACAGCCACAAGGGCGGCGACACCACAGCCACAAGGGGCGGCGACACCACAGCCACAAGGGGCGGCGACACCACAGCCACAAGGGCGGCGACACCACAGCCACAAGGGGCGGCGACACCACAGCCCAAGGGGCGGCGACACCACAGCCACAAGGGGCGGCGACACCACAGCCACAAGGGGCGGCGACACCACAGCCACAAGGGGCGGCGACACCACAGCCACAAGGGGCGGCGACACCACAGCCACAAGGGGCGGCGACACCACAGCCACAAGGGGCGGCGACACCACAGCCACAAGGGGCGGCGACACCACAGCCACAAGGGGCGGCGACACCACAGCCACAAGGGCGGCGACACCACAGCCACAAGGGGCGGCGACACCACAGCCACAAGGGGCGGCGACACCACAGCCACAAGGGGCGCGACACCACAGCCACAAGGGGCGGCGACACCACAGCCACAAGGGCGGCGACACCACAGCCACAAGGGGCGGCGACACCACAGCCACAAGGGGCGGCGACACCACAGCCACAAGGGGCGGCGACACCACAGCCACAAGGGGCGGCGACACCACAGCCACAAGGGGCGGCGACACCACAGCCACAAGGGGCGGCGACACCACAGCCACAAGGGGCGGCGACACCACAGCCACAAGGGGCGGCGACACCACAGCCACAAGGGCGGCGACACCACAGCCACAAGGGGCGGCGACACCACAGCCACAAGGGGCGGCGACACCACAGCCACAAGGGCGGCGACACCACAGCCACAAGGGGCGGCGACACCACAGCCACAAGGGGCGGCGACACCACAGCCACAAGGGGCGGCGACACCACAGCCACAAGGGCGGCGACACCACAGCCACAAGGGGCGGCGACACCACAGCCACAAGGGGCGGCGACACCACAGCCACAAGGGGCGGCGACACACCACAGCCACAAGGGGCGGCGACACCACAGCCACAAGGGCGGCGACACCACAGCCACAAGGGGCGGCGACACCACAGCCACAAGGGGCGGCGACACCACAGCCACAAGGGGCGGCGACACCACAGCCACAAGGGGCGGCGACACCACAGCCACAAGGGGCGGCGACACCACAGCCACAAGGGGCGGCGACACCACAGCCACAAGGGGCGGCGACACCACAGCCACAAGGGGCGGCGACACCACAGCCACAAGGGGCGGCGACACCACAGCCACAAGGGCGGCGACACCACAGCCACAAGGCGGCGACGACACCACAGCCACAAGGGGCGGCGACACCACAGCCACAAGGGCGGCGACACCACAGCCACAAGGGCGGCGACACCACAGCCACAAGGGGCGGCGACACCACAGCCACAAGGGGCGGCGACACCACAGCCACAAGGGGCGGCGACACCACAGCCACAAGGGCGGCGACACCACAGCCACAAGGGGCGGCGACACCACAGCCACAAGGGGCGGCGACACCACAGCCACAAGGGGCGGCGACACCACAGCCACAAGGGGCGGCGACACCACAGCCACAAGGGGCGGCGACACCACAGCCACAAGGGGCGGCGACACCACAGCCACAAGGGCGGCGACACCACAGCCACAAGGGGCGGCGACACCACAGCCACAAGGGGCGGCGACACCACAGCCACAAGGGGCGGCGACACCACAGCCACAAGGGGGCGACACCACAGCCACAAGGGGCGGCGACACCACAGCCACAAGGGGCGGCGACACCACAGCCACAAGGGGCGGCGACACCACGCCACAAGGGGCGGCGACACCACAGCCACAAGGGGCGGCGACACCACAGCCACAAGGGGCGGCGACACCACAGCCACAAGGGGCGGCGACACCACAGCCACAAGGGGCGGCGACACCACAGCCACAAGGGGCGGCGACACCACAGCCACAAGGGGCGGCGACACCACAGCCACAAGGGGCGGCGACACCACAGCCACAAGGGGCGGCGACACCACAGCCACAAGGGGCGGCGACACCACGCCACAAGGGGCGGCGACACCACAGCCACAAGGGCGGCGACACCACAGCCACAAGGGCGGCGACACCACAGCCACAAGGGGCGGCGACACCACAGCCACAAGGGGCGGCGACACCACAGCCACAAGGGGCGGCGACACCACA
The DNA here is from genome assembly GCA_020271785.1 of Procambarus virginalis. Taxonomy (NCBI): domain Eukaryota; kingdom Metazoa; phylum Arthropoda; class Malacostraca; order Decapoda; family Cambaridae; genus Procambarus; species Procambarus virginalis. The sequence goes on from WNGS01009202.1 coordinate 2,177,573, forward strand.
GCCACAAGGGGCGGCGACACCACAGCCACAAGGGGCGGCGACACCACAACGACACACAGCCACAAGGGGCGGCGACACCACAGCCACAAGGGGCGGCGACACCACAGCCACAAGGGCGGCGACACCACAGCCACAAGGGGCGGCGACACCACAGCCACAAGGGGCGGCGACACCACAGCCACAAGGGGCGGCGACACCACAGCCACAAGGGGCGGCGACACCACAGCCCCACAAGGGGCGGCGACACCACAGCCACAAGGGGCGGCGACACCACAGCCACAAGGGGCGGCGACACCACAGCCACAAGGGGCGGCGACACCACAGCCACAAGGGGCGGCGACACCACAGCCACAAGGGGCGGCGACACCACAGCCACAAGGGGCGGCGACACCACAGCCACAAGGGCGGCGACACCACAGCCACAAGGGGCGGCGACACCACAGCCACAAGGGCGGCGACACCACAGCCACAAGGGGCGGCGACACCACAGCCACAAGGGGCGGCGACACCACAGCCACAAGGGCGGCGACACCACAGCCACAAGGGGCGGCGACACCACAGCCACAAGGGGCGGCGACACCACAGCCACAAGGGGCGGCGACACCACAGCCACAGGGCGGCGACACCACAGCCACAAGGGGCGGCGACACCACGCCACAAGGGGCGGCGACACCACAGCCACAAGGGGCGGCGACACCACAGCCACAAGGGGCGGCGACACCACAGCCACAGGGGCGGCGACACCACAGCCACAAGGGGCGGCGACACACAGCCACAAGGGGCGGCGACACCACAGCCACAAGGGCGGCGACACCACAGCCACAAGGGGCGGCGACACCACAGCCACAAGGGCGGCGACACCACAGCCACAAGGGGCGGCGACACCACAGCCACAAGGGGCGGCGACACCACAGCCACAAGGGGCGGCGACACACACAGCCACAAGGGGCGGCGACACCACAGCCACAAGGGGCGGCGACACCACAGCCACAAGGGGCGGCGACACCACAGCCACAAGGGGCGGCGACACCACAGCCACAAGGGGCGGCGACACACAGCCACAAGGGGCGGCGACACCACAGCCACAAGGGGCGGCGACACCACAGCCACAAGGGGCGGCGACACCACAGCCACAAGGGGCGGCGACACCACAGCCACAAGGGGCGGCGACACCACAGCCACAAGGGGCGGCGACACCACAGCCACAAGGGGCGGCGACACCACAGCCACAAGGGGCGGCGACACCACAGCCACAAGGGGCGGCGACACCACAGCCACAAGGGGCGGCGACACCACAGCCACAAGGGGCGGCGACACACAGCCACAAGGGCGGCGACACCACAGCCACAAGGGGCGGCGACACCACAGCCACAAGGGCGGCGACACCACGCCACAAGGGGCGGCGACACCACAGCCACAAGGGGCGGCGACACCACAGCCACAGGGGCGGCGACACCACAGCCACAAGGGCGGCGACACCACAGCCACAAGGGCGGGGCGACACCACAGCCACAAGGGGCGGCGACACCACAGCCACAAGGGGCGGCGACACCACAGCCACAAGGGCGGCGACACCACAGCCACAAGGGCGGCGACACCACAGCCACAAGGGGCGGCGACACCACAGCCACAAGGGCGGCGACACCACCACAGCCACAAGGGGCGGCGACACCACACAGCCACAAGGGGCGGCGACACCACAGCCACAAGGGGCGGCGACACCACAGCCACAAGGGGCGGCGACACCACAGCCACAAGGGGCGGCGACACCACAGCCACAAGGGGCGGCGACACCACAGCCACAAGGGCGGCGACACCACAGCCACAAGGGGCGGCGACACCACAGCCACAAGGGGCGGCGACACCACAGCCACAAGGGCGGCGACACCACAGCCACAAGGGCGGCGACACCACAGCCACAAGGGGCGGCGACACCACAGCCACAAGGGGCGGCGACACCACAG